>JARFJB010002395.1:0-127500 GCA_036346205.1 Vesta saturnalis | reverse complement strand
CCGCCTACCGCGGATTCTCTATAAAACTGCGAGACGCGCTACCGTATTGAACCGATGTGGTAGAGTAGTGGTGACGCGACCTGATTAGCATTCAGGAGGTAATGAGTTCGATTCCCGTTACCGTCTACCTTGTATGAGGTTTTTTCAGGGGGTTTTCCTCATACACATGTAGCGGCATGGCCACTGCGTATATGCATACCATGTGCGGCTACTTAGGCGAATGTTGGGGTAGTATTTTCCTCATAACCCTAACTCCGTTCCTTCCGATCCTATCCTGACCACACCCATCCTTAATCCCACCATGCATATATACGTAATGTATGTATCCTGGGAATCCATAATTGTGGCTGAAGGAGCTCGGAAAGCTCGGGCAGTCCGCCTTCCCCCTTGGGGAGGGAACGAAATACGTGGCCTAAAGAGAATCCTGACCGCGCACCTGCCGCTCTTAAACGCGTTATTTAAGAGAATCCTGAATCCTGACCAGAAACCTGGTCGCTTACCGCGATAAATCCTTAAAAGCCTGACCAGAATCTTGATCGGTTATTGCGATAACCCAGACTTGGAGAAGAAGCCTGACCGCGCTCTTGCCGCTCTTAATCGCGTTACCTAGTTCCGCCAATCTGTAGACCGCCGTATTTGTCGGAATATTCATCTTTTGACGTCGTGCATCTCTTGTCGAGCTACCACGATAACACCGCCTGAGAATCATCTCCATATCACCGAGCTGTTGGTTGATGTACTCTGAGGTTGAAAGCACGTAAGTTTTATTGCACAACGTTACACAATACAAAGAAAGGACGGTGTTACGCCGGGCTTTGACGCCCATAGTCATCCTTCATTTACTCCGTTGGGAAGAAAAGTCGTCGCCTTAATTCTACCAACCTCCTGAATATCCATTTATACAGCACACAACGGGTTAGCTCCGGATTCTTATAAATCGCCTATCACCAAACATGTATTACACTTACAAACACAAATACGCTAACACGAGCGAAATAAGCAATAAAAACAAGCAACGCCCGCAACTGGCAGATAACATTAATACGTTGTGGATTCACATATTTAATTGCATCCGCTAAAAAGAACGTACCTGTATCGCGAGTAAGTTTCCCTCACCCGAAAACAACAAACTAATTCATTCCCGAAGGTTTGAACACCTTGCCAGCATCATCATCATTTTAATACGGATAATAATAGCGTAAATCATAAACATTAGTTTATATAATTGTTTACTTACGGCACCGTAGGGGTAAGATCTCGTGTAAATAGTAATATTGGTTACTTTCCTTTTAAACAATTAGCATAAATCTCGTGCGAATAGAAACGTTTACGTATTAAATTACACGCGAGACCGAATTAATGTAGAAACATTATCTATTCTTACTTTAGTTAACATCTAATATTAAACTTATTATTCCCTAATAATTAGAGTAAATCAACCAGAACCCGGTACGCCTGTAGTTTATTTAAATCATCATAAACAGTAACAGTAAAGTAAAGAAGGCATTCATTCTGTTTGAAAGCCAGCTCATATATGAGAATAGTATTGATTTTTCGAAACTGACCTTCACACTGACGCAAGCGCGAACGTTGCCCCGATTTCGAGTTATGTAATCGTGTGGTCCCGTTAGCACTGTAAGTAAACTTCCCAGTTGCCACTGTTTACAGGGCCGGCCTAAGAGCCCTTAATTGATTTTAAAAAGTCATCTTTGTTAGGATTTTTTTTTATAATACGAGTACCTGGTAAACAGAGAAAGATGATATTAATTCTACTTCACACAGAAACGTCTAAGGAGCCAATAGCCGACCACCTGCCACCAAGAGCGGTCTATCCAGACCGGGCGTCTCAAGGGAATAATTGCATATTTTATTTATTGTACATATTTTATAGGTTGTGTAGAAAATAGGGCAATATAAATATTAAAACCTTATATTCTAATCATTCAGTGTGAACAGTGTTGAGTCAAAACCAGCTACCGAAACGAACCCATCCCTTTTTCTTGCTAGTACGCGAACCAACTGAACTAGACCGAGGCAACTTAAAATAAACAACTTTAATTATTGTAAGCAAAGTGGCTTACAAAATGACATTAAATATAGAAGGCACCACGGGTGTTACAGGAATAATACCCTTAGTCAACGTACAATGGTGACCCCGGGGCATTATTATACCTGTAACAGCCTTGATAACATAATTACTATAATAAAAATTTTTTTTAGGATAATTATGCAACCTCTTTTATAATAAGTTTATTACGAAAATAGGCAACATTGTGAAAACAAAAACAATAATCTACGTCAAACAGAAGTTTTAAAATTTCATGTCAGATAGAGGTTAATAGACATCTATAATAGACGCTAATGTAAAAAAGTTCCAAAGCCGCCCGCTTACATGAAATATCAATAATACAGTTTAACCATTTTCATTCATATTTATTTCATTTTTACACTTATTTCGCTTTATATTAAGAAACTTTATATAGAAAAATTATGTAAATTTAAATTTTCTTTAAAAAATGTGTCTACACATTGTCGTATAAAATTAATCATTATTCATATATTGAAAAAATTTGAACTAACACTTAAATTCTACCTTAAAGATTTTAATTGAGGTCTATACATTGGTATTTTTTTAATAATTGTGGTCCCGAACAGGCTAAATGTGGCCTATCGTGCTAAAGTACCCAGGAACACTTAGGAGCATGGATATAGTGACATTAAATTGCCAAATGATGCCTATGAACAATTAGAATTGGTCGTTAGTTCGAGGGATTGGTCTAATCGCTTTTTTTGGGAATAGGTCGAAGATAGAACATAGAATTCGAATAGAGCTTAGATAGGACTGATGATACTTTGGGCCAACATTTCTTTAAGACAATAACTAGGATACCGTTTGGGCCAGAAGCCTTATTGAGATCAAGCCTACTGATAATCGATTCTAGGATCTTGTACCGAAAATGAATCGATTTCATAGCGTATGAAAAAGAGTTGACTAGGGAAACATCTTTTCCAGAATCATTGAGACACGAGCTTCATGCAAATAAATCCACAAAAGCATTGGCTTTGTCTACAGAATCAGCAACTACAGATACAGGTGGAAATGAAGATGTACCAAAGTTTTTACTAATGGCGTTAGCTAAAAACCAAACTTTACGACTGCCCAAAGCAGATGTAGATGGTTCCTTGCATTTTCGTTGTTAAAAAATTTTTTAGCTTTAGTGATGGCACCTTTGCAGATATTTCTAACACCAACGTATTCTGCGTGACTCTCGGTATTTTTATATCTTTGAAATATACAGCTGTTTCGGAAATATTTGGTAAACATCAAAAACAGCTCCAGATAAACCCACCTACCCGCCACTGAATTTCTTCCAAAATTTAATCAGCTCCACGAGAAATGAAGACAAGTTTAAATACAAAATTTTAAGTACGTATGTTTTTGTTATGGAGTTATCGTGAGTGTTAACATACATCCTCGCATCCATTTACACACACATACACGCACGCACGCATGCATTCACGCACGTATGCACGTACGCACCCACATACACGTGCGCGCGCACATAGAGAGAGAGAGACACCATGGCCGATATTGGCGTAACTTGACTAAACGTTGCAAATCATCTAATAAGTCGATTTAGCGATAGTGAAAAAAAAGTCGATACATAACCTTCTATACCTATGTATGAATGTGTAGGTTGGAAGATAAAAACGATGTAACTCAGTCCCAATACAGGATGGCCTGAACCGGTAAATTCTGCGACATCTGCCAGATCGAGTCATAAACCTACTAATGAACATTTTGAAATAAATGTAGCAAGTTTTCCTTCTCTCGTCTTGCAAATCTGCTTCACGGTCACAATTTCAAAATAATATCTCTCTTAAGTTGACTTGCAAAATACGTTAAGCAGATTTTAGCAAGACGACTTGGACACTACTTAGAAACCAGCAATTTTTTTCCTAATAGCCAATTCGGTTTAGGCGCCAATTGAACGTATCACGATGCCTTCTTGTTGAAGCTACTTACAGAACATTCAATTACCATCAATGCAATCTGGTAGTTTTTCTAGTCATTAAGCATTTGACAGGGCCAAACCTTCGCAAATGCAGGATATGGCACGCAGGACTCATCCACAAAAATCCGTACCAAAGGTATTCCAGTCCACTTTTACAGATTCTTGCTTAACTTTACTAACCGGTCAGTACAGGTTAAAATATCCTTGTTCGACACCTCTCAAGGTTCTGTATTATCTCCTATCCTATAAACAAATTCACTTACGAGATTCCTACTGTTACATAAATCGGATACTCCGCGGTGCTGTTTGCGGATGACACTGTTTTGTGGCCAGTACATCGCAACAGCGCAACGTCCTTCCGCAACATCTCACACACCCTACGAAACTTCTCCAACTACGCCAACAAGTGGATTTCTCTGTTAGTCTCACCAAAACCCAAGCAACCAGCTTCCTCCATCCAAACCTCCGAGACATTCAAACCCCAACTTTCTGAACAAAATACCACAATCTCCTTCAACAACTAACGATTAAAACTTCAACACGAAACGAATTCTTTTCACTAAAACCCTAAATTGACTTCCCAACGTATAAAGGCCTCTGAACAGAATATGTAACTGTGCAAAGTTATTAGATGACCTTAGAGGTCGAAGAGACCTACATTCCCTCTGTTATGGATAAACTGAACTGTTCTATGCATTAACATTACACGAAACCACCTTTCCATTATTGCTTCTTGCGAATACAAACACTATGAAGAAACTATGCATAACTTTTCGGCGACACTATCCTTACAAAGGAAATCCATACCTTAAAACTACAGCTTCTTCCATTCCCCGCAAATAATAATTAATATAATAATAATAATAATAATAATAATAATAATAATAATAATAATAATAATAATAACACGAATCTGTATAGATCAAGCACATTCTTGTCATGAAACAAATTAAACAATAGTAATTATTTAGATTTTTCTTGATGTGTGGTATCAGTTTTTAATAGAAAAATATTAAATTCAATTGATGCATTCAACAGATGTAGATTCGGTTACTGACGATATTCACGTAGCTGCGACAGGACACTGCTGGAAATATCAACCAAATTTATCAACAATTTCTGGATTAGTGTAGTGTTAGAAAGTTAAAACCCATACAACTGTCAAGGGCACTCTCTTTCAATGTGGTCTTCTACAACAATTGAAAAAGCAACGACCGCGATGACCGCGACTGCACTTTCAGTTTGTAATAACAAAGTTACGTTTTCCTTATGTCGAGGCACTACAGGTATTCAGATACGTAATTAAGAGAAAATGAGAATACCCCATTTATCAATTTTATTCGAATAAGAGTACTAATTACTTGATAAAAAAATAGCTATTTATTTATATTGCTTGTTATTTTTTGACATTATTGGTGTTAACAGAGATTTGTAATACGTATATTACTTCACTGCACTATTTCCACTTTTTTTTGGGAGTACCTAGTTTTTTGACAAGAACTGATAAATAAAATAATTTTTAAAGTATTGTCCACGGAATTATTTAAAATAATGTATAAAATGGTTTCTATGACGACTTTTAGGGACTAGGCCGAAAATGAGCTATTTTACGGACTGAAATGAGACCGTAAAATTGCCATTTTTGGGAGCGTATACAAAAAATTTCATTTTGAAACTAAATGAGGTAATTGCCGGTTCTTAGTTAAACATTTATTTAGACAATATTATGTCGTAAGCATATAACTGAACTTTCTATAATGAAATTAAAGAAAGAATTTATTATTAATATTTAGTTCAGCCATGCTCAATCTTTTTTTTTCTCGGGTCACATATTTATACTAGTTGTTTCAAGCGGGCCACAACGTAACGATTATAATTAAAAAATAAACATATACGAATTTAGTATATGTATTAAACAAAAACTAATGAGATCGTTGAAATTGTGTACACTTTTGAATAATCTTGTCTAGATCAGGCTTGTGATTACTGCATGCTACTCGCAAAACGTTAGTAGAAGACGGGCACCATCCCCTCCACTTTTTTACGTCACAAGCCCCGCCCACTGGGGCTCCTTCCCCTCCACTTTTTGTACTCATCCATGTGGGAGGCGTATATTTGGATGGTGGGGTCGGCTTCTTTTCGGGAGTCTTTTTCAACCCTTGCGCCGAGTTGAACCCCTAATTAAGGTCCTTTTGGCTGTATACCCCTTGGAGGTTAGGCAATTGCGCGTACATGCAGTGTTCTGATTGGAGGGATTAAAACTAGCCACGCCCCACCTTTATAGGACTTGTTTATAAGACAAGTGCAAGAACTACCTCTTGGGACTTGACCCCTATAGTGGTCCCCTTGGTGCAATTATATGTGGGTTTTAACCTAATCTTATAAGACAGGTGTAGGCCTTCGTCCCCGTCATAAAAATTTGTATTCTAATAAGGTGGCCCTAATGCTAACTTTAAGACAGGACTTGTATCAGGGTCTGCGCCAATTGTCTTGGCTCCCTTTGAGTTAAAATTGATTTTTAGCGCCATCTAGCGGTATATTTTTAAACTAGCGAGTGTTTTCTGTAGTAGAAGTTGATCATGCACACCTCTCTCTCTCTCTCTCTCTCTCTCTCTCTGTCTCTCTCTCTCGTTTATTAGTTTCTTTCTCTCTTTCGGCTCTTTCTCATACACAAACAAATCAATTAATTAATTAATTAAACAGATGAATCGCTAACAAATCATGCTCGATCAAATCAACAAATCAATCTCAATCAATAAATCAACCAAAATCAATAAATCATGAGTAGGTAAGATTGGAGACTTTTGGAACACACCATATTTCCAAGGTCCCACATTTCCAAGGTTGCCACAAAACCAAGGTCCCCACCGTACCAAGGTCAAAAAAGCGCAATGTGTGACCCAAATACATACCATTACCACAAAACCAGGGTCACAAACCCCGCTTTCCTGTTCCACAATTACAAGGCTATCCGTGTGACATATTATTACCACAAAACCAAGGTCGCAAACCCCGCTTTCCTGTTCCACTACTACAAGGCCATCACTGTGACCTACTTTAAAACCACGCTTTCCTGTTCCACAATTACAAGGCTATCCGTGTGACATATTATTACCACAAAACCAAGGTCACAAACCCCGCTTGTCTGTTCCACAATTACAAGGCCATCCGTGCGACCTAACGCGCGTTCATGTTCCACAATAACATCCGTGTGACCTGGTTGCCACTCTTACCCACTTGTATGTTTTTGTCCACTTGTATGTTTTTGCTCACCTCACTTTTTACCAAAATAAAAGAAAACGATATGTTAATATATTTAATTCATGTAGAAAGAAAGACATGTACAAATTATATATTGAATTCATGTAGAAAGAAAGACATGTACAAATTATATATTTAATTCATGTAGAAAGACAGACATGTACAAATTGTATATAGATAAAGACATGTACAAATTATATATTTAATTCTGAAAGCAAGACATATAAATTATATTAGAAACATGTATTACTCAGTTATATGATTTGCTGTAGGAATAAAACATGTTGATTTAGTACATACGTTAGTAAGCTTTTATCAAAACAGTTGTAATACTGAGGATTATAAAAGTTTAGGTCACACATGTTAGCAGCGATAAACACACTACTAGACTGACAGGAAATAATTAGTCTATACACTATAGTCAAGAGATACATAAAAAAAATAAAGAATCAACATAACATACTTCATCACATAATATATAAAATAGTCATCATCGTACACATAAAAAAGTTGTGTTAGGGGTGCTCAACATGAGGAACACCAGTATTCACCGTGTGACAGGTGGTACCAAGCCGTTCAGCGCTCTCACACACTCAAACACACACACTTAAACACACACACACACTGAAGCACACACTCACACTCACACTCACGCACTCACTCGTACAATATGCTTACCGACGACGTAGTAGGTCCGGGTATAACTTACTCGAAGTGGATGCTGCTGAGAAGACCTTGGGGGTGCAAAGTTAGATTTGCACACCCCAAGGAAGTGTTGTAGGTCGAGCCAGAATGCTGAGAAGGCCTTGGGGTAGAATCGCCAGTCTCAGCGACCCCACTAAGGTGTAAAGTAAGACTTGCACACCCCAAGGAAGTGTTGGATCTCGAGCTAGATTGCCAGTCTCAGCAACCCATATTGTAGTGAAAGACTTGGACTACTCGAGAACATAACGTAAATGCGTTTTATGCACCTCTTATATAGCCAGAAGATTCCTTGAAACGATTTAAACTGCTTTATGATTGGTGGAGGTGTCTGGCAGTGACCTAGATCAACTACGAGTATTAAAAAAAATTGCGGGATGTAGTCTAGACAGGTAACCTTCGTATACATTGTAACAGGCAAATATTGCAGTAGAATTCGTAAACAATATTTAATACTTATTAGTTTATTTACTATGACTTGCAAAACAATACCATTTATTTAGCTAATTATACTGCAAGTATAATTATTAATAGTAACTAATAAATTTTTTTGGTATTAATGAAGAGCGTATGTTAAGTACGTATTACTAATAACATCATTTCGTTATAGAATCTATAAATACATTCTTTTTTATATAAAAATTGCAATTAATGTTCTAAATTTTTTTAATTTTCATTGTAATTGTTAAAGCTAAAGGAATTTAGCTGTACATATTCACTGATAAAACCGGTAATTCTATCGTTTCCAAATAATTTAGCGTACAAAGGTCCTAGTTTTAGTAGGTTTTTTTTCACTCATAAACAAGTCTAGCATGCTAATAAGTTGTAGTACAAAAACGCAGCTTTTTCTTATTTCCTTAGAATTTAAAATATTGATATTTATTTAACAAATAAATTTCTTATTGAACGGTTTTAATTAATGGTATGTGTGTACTTATAATGAAGCAATAAAAGGGAAATCATGTTTTTATTTTCAATATGTTTAAAAATTAATTCTTGCTGAAAATAAAAAAGTTAATTAGAATCTGACAAAACCTGCGAATGAACCGTCTCGTACAAAGATTACATGTCATCAGACGCATTAACAGTTCTGCATAAACTGGTTTTTCTATATATATGTTATTCAGTTAAACATTTTCCTTATGTATGCATTTGTATTGTTATTTCTATTTTTTTCATTAGTGGCACGCTTATACAAAGTCATTTAGTAATTATAACGTGTAATTCCGTTTTCCTGTGGGAAATAAAGTATTTTTATTATTATATAGATAAGTGTTTTTATTGATTTTGCCAGTAAGCAGGAAAATCACAATTATATGTTTAATACCTGTAATAAAGTAAACACGAGGTGGTAATACATGCCTACATAGCAACAATGACGCACCCAGAGGGTAAACCAAATCTTGTTTTTTTCAACTAGCTGCTTTCCATAATCACGCGTTTATAAGTTATTACAGAAAGTTCGATTAGGCAACCCAACATACGCCTATTACACAAAATCATATACCGTTACGCCTCTTCTTGGATGTAGTACACAACTTTATAGGTAAAACTTATGTAGAAGTAAATTTTCTTTAAAAATATGTACACACCTTTTCTTATGAAACTAATTGTTATTTAGATATTGAAAACAAGTTGAACTAACATTAAAATTTCACCGTAGGATTATTTTTGCAGCTAAATTATGCATTGCATAAAAAAATGTATAGAATATAATTTGTCTATATGTTTAAGGTCTATGTGTGGGTATTTTTATTACTTGGAAGTATGCAACTGCTTTAGAACTATTTTTGATAAAAACAAACAAAAATAACCCTAAGAAACTCTCCCTCTCCGTCGCTGGAGTTCTGCCAGAAATTTAATCAGTTCTATCCCAAAGGAGAAGAAGCTTAAATAGAAATTTTAAGCAAGTAGGTCTTTTCGTTCTGGAGTTAGTAGGTATGGGGGGGCACTTGGGCCAGACAGTTGCGTGCGCAACTACCTGAACCCAAATCCCCCCATGTGGGAGTTACATTATAGCAAGGGGGGTTAAACAGGAATCTGTACAGATCAAAAAAAAAAGCAGTTCAAATAAAGATCAAATACAGCTCAAACCAGCTTAAATACAGCTCAAAACCAGCTCAAATACAGCTGAAAAACAGCTCAAAACAGCCCGAATACAGCTCAAAACCAGATCAGACCAGCTTAAATACAGCTCAAAACCAGCTCAAAACCAGCTGAAAACCAGCTCAAACCAGCTTAAATACAGCTCAAAACCAGCTCAAAACCAGCTCAAACCAGCTCAAACCAGCTTAAATACAGCTCAAAACCAGCTCAAAACCAGCTCAAACCAGCTTAAATACAGTTCAAACCAGCTCAAAACCAACTCAGGCAGTTGCGCACGCAACTATCTGGTCCAAGTGACCAACATACCTACTGGAGTTATCGTGGATATGAACATACATGCATACACATACAGATAAGACATCCAGACATCATGACCGATCTTCACGAAACTTGGTCAAAAGTTGTAAAATGAGCTAATAATTCGATTTAGCGATAGTGAAAAAAGTCGATTTCATAACCTTTTATACCTACATATGTATATGTAGGTTGGAAGGTAGGAAAAGGATTTTCAATGGTGTAACAAGGATTATGGTGGAACTTATATATAGAAGTAAAGAAGAATTTCTAATGTGAACAATGATATTTTTAATTTAGGTAGCGACTCGGTTATCTGGGGAGAGGGGGGAGTCCGGATTCACCACTTCTGCCCCTCATTCCACTCCCCCACTCCCCCCAACACTTCAAATTTTGTATTTAAGACGGAGCGGTTCCACTACAGTGTCAGTCCGTCTTTATGCGCCACCAAGTAAAGTTTCAAGTCTTATAAAGCGGTGTTACACCATGTCTTCAAAGAATAGTAAGTGTTAGTTTCGTATTGCATCTCTCCCGGCTACCCATCCTATGCAACACGTATAGAGCCCTTATTCACATCAACCTACACTTCAGCATATAGTTATTATTCTTTCTTTGTTGCAGCAAAAATGTTCCAATGTGAATGTCTCAAGAAATTTACTCGAAAGGATTCTTTACTGAGACATCAAAAAACAGCATGCTGGATGTCAGTACCTACTCCACCATCTGGCATGCAGGAGGTTTCGTTACAAAACCAAACCACAGGGAGCAATGTGGTGCAAGGGATCGCTTCCGACGATAACAAAGCAGTACATGGACATGTTACTGATTCCTTTGTGCAACCAGGACCATCTGGGGTAAACTATGCGAAGGATAATGCGAAACCCGGACCATCAGGGTTGAGCAACTCAAGGAAGCGGAAGTCTGACCAACGCGATGAACGGGTACAACCGAAAAAAAGTGGTGAGAGTGTGCACTGCACAGATTGTTCAATGGATGTACCTAGGTATGCGTTCCAAGGACACCTCAGAAGCAATAGGCATAAAGCAAATGTACGTTTGCTTGTCGATACTGGGGTTGAAGTGATTCGAAATGCGTTTAAACAACGCATTGTGTCGTACCGCCTGTCACCATGCAATACTCATACTGATGTGTCCACCTTTATGGCAGACGTTAAAGGGAACGTATTGAAGGTAGTACAAAATCAGTTGCAGAAACACTACTCATTAAAATGTAATGTTGAGCTGTTTGGTTTATACTTTTGAACAGTAGGAAAGCACAGAACTGAAATCCTTTCAGACTAAGTATGATATTCTAAGTGTAGGGATGGTGGTAGAAGAGTATTTCCAAAGAATAAGTGAAATATTGGATGCAAAGCAATCCGAATTTCACCATAATGTTTCTGGTAAGTGTGAGTCATGGTGTAATCGATTAGTAACAACTGTTTTAGGGTGGTCCCTGGTGCAATTCGTATATTTAGAGGTGAACATGCTTAAATTTTCTCCCACCACTGGTTCATCCTATATGGCTGTCCCCGCCGAAATCGCACATAAACACGCCATAGTAAATGTAAAAAATAATGATAATTGCTGTTTTGCAAGGGCTGTAGTAGCGGCACTAATGACACCAAAGGGTCTACCACAGCGCACAACGTCTTACCCTGATTTCCAAACGATATTCAACTGGAATGGTGTACAGTTCCCTGTTAAGCTGACGAATATTTCAACGTTTGAGACCAATAACAACATTTCCATTAATGTTTATGGGTTAGACGATACCTATCGTGATGGTCAGCGTGTCACGGAGGTAGTGGGGCCTCTGTATTATACCAAAGCCAAACAGGCAGTTCATGTCAATTTATTATTATTAGTCAGTAACCAAACAGATAATCAGCATTATGTATGGATAAAAAAATTTTCTCGTTTACTTAGCAACCAAATAACTCGGCGGAACGGAGCAATGTATTTTTGTGATGCATGCTTGTATTACTTTAGATCCAAGGAGCAATTAACCCGACACGTGTCACACGACTGTAACTTCGTATATACAAAATTACCGGGCGTGAAACAAAAAAGACATAACCGGGGAATTCTACGCGGAAAATATACTCGCGTTTCGAACTATCAGAAACAAATGGTTCTACCATTCGTAATATATGCAGATTTTGAAGCGCTCTTAGTACCGGTAGATACGGCTGAACCAGATCCCGAAAAACCGTTCACGATAAAACGTGTAAACACGAACCATACTCGTTTAGTTATTACATTAAGTGTAGTGTAAACGATGCGTGGTCTAAGTTAGAGCTGTATAGGGGAGTAATGCAGGGAGATATTTATAAGACGACTGGAAAGTGATGTAAAACGGATATATAATGAACATTTCAAAGCTATTGTTCCAATGACACCATTAACGGATGAACAGCAGGTTACGTATGAACGCAGTGTATGTTGTTACATATGCGGCAAGCACTTTACGGGCGATCCGACAAAGCCGAAAGTACGAGATCACTGTCATGTTACTGGTAAGTATCGTGGTGCAGCACATTCAACGTGTAACTTAAACTATCAGGTACCAACATTTCTCCCCGTTTTTCTACATAATCCCAGTGGTTATGATGTTCACCTGTTCATTAAACAGTTAGCGAGTGAAACGGAAGAAATTACCGTACTTCCGGTTAACAGTGAAAAATATATAACGTTTGGTAAGCATATTTTTGTTGATGAATATGTAAACAGTCATGGTATCAGGGAAAAGAAATACATTAATTTACGTTTCGTCGATAGTTGTAGATTCATGGCTGCATCCTTGGATACTCTATCTCAGAATTTATCAGATGATCAATGTATGGAGGTACGGAAATATTTTAGTAATGATAGCGATTTCAACTTAGTGAGAAAGAAAGGTAGTTTCCTTATGCGTACGTAGACAGCTTTAGTAAATTGAACGACGTCACGGTGCCATCATATGACAAATTCTACGATAAAATGCGCGATGCAAATATTTCCGATGACGAATACTGTCGCGTTCTACTGGTATGGGATCACTTTAAGTGTAATACACTAGGTGATTATGCTGATATTTATTTAAAATCAGATGTGTTGTTATTGGCTGACGTGTTTGAAAACTTTAGGAGATTATGTATGGGTGTGTATGGGTTAGAACCTGCACAGTATGTCACTTTACCTGGATTGGCGTGGGATGCCATGTTGAAATGTACGAAAGTAGAGCTAGAATTACTGACGGATATGGATATGTATCACTTTTTAAACAAGGTATTCGGGTGGAGTAAGTACTTGTATCAAGCGGAGAAGCATCGCTAATAACGAGTTTGTTCCAAACTATGATCCTAAACAACCGAAAATGTTTTTACAATATTTAGATGCCACGAATTTATACGGCTGGAGTATGAAGCAATACCTGCCCCACGATGGGTTTATGTGGTTACCTCAAGAGGAAATAGAACACTTTGACGTAGTAAAGATTGATGATGACGCCGATGTTGGATTTGTACTGGAGGTTGATATACATTATCCCCACCATCTGCATGACGAGCACAACGATTATCCGTTTTGTCCTGAAATGATCTGCGCACCACATTCCCAGGAGGAGAAGTTAATCCCTAACCTGTGTGATAAGACCAACTACGTTATACATTACCGCTATTTAAAACAATGTATAGAGCATAGCTTAATTGTTACTCGTATTCATAGGGTTTTACGCTTTCGTCAGAGTCCGTGGCTAATACCATACGTAGACCTTAATACCGCTCTCCGCAGCACAGCACAGAACAAGTTCGAAAAGGATCTCTATAAAATTATGAATAATGGCGTGTTTGGTAAAACAATGGAAAATGTCGATAAACGAAGAGTTATTAAACTGTTAACACATTGGGAAAATAACGGTCGTCGGGTAGGTCTAGCACGGTACGTTGCAAAACCGCAATTTAAAAATTTTATTCAATTCACTGATAAATTGTTTGCGGCGGAATTGTCGAAACAGGTAGTTATATACGACAAACCCGTCTATGTCGGATTCAGTATTTTAGATCTTTCCAAAATTATAATGTATCGGTTTTTTTTATGATATCTTACGAGCTCATTATGGCAAGAATGTCACGTTGCTCTATACTGACACGGATTCTTTGATTGTTGAGATAGTAACTGATGATATGTATGCACACATGCGACATAATTTAGACGAATATACTTCCAACTATAATAATGAGTTCCATGGTATTCCTACGACTGCTTCCGTCGTTGGACGAATGAAAGATGAGTACGCAGGGAAAGCGATTCATTATTTTTATGGTGCTGGATCGAAGTCATACTGTCTGAAGCTTGCTGATAATGAAGTTGTTAAGAAAGCGAAAGGTGTTAAGAAAGTTGTTATTCAGAAAGTGTTGACGGAAGTAGACTACAAAGCGGTTGCGGAGGGGTCTGATAAAACAGTAATGTGTAAAATGCTTGTGTTTCGATCAACCTTACATGATATATATATATATATACCGAAATGTTAAACAAAATTGCCTTTAGGTCCCAGGATGACAAACGATATCGACTACGTGATACGTGTTCTACATTGGCGTGGGGCATTGGCGAATACCGGAATTGGAGAATGCTGATCCGTTGAGCGAACTATTGCAGGTTGCTAAGCAAATGAATTTATATTAACCGGAAGAAGAATAGTTTGGGTACTGACACTTGCTAGTTTCTTTCCTATATTCTCTCCATAATGAAACTTATATTAATAATAAGTTGTATTATTCCTTTAGTTGTTTAACATATATTAATATTATGTACTAATTCATTAGTAAGAGAATATATGCTATACAAATACTGTGTGATATAAATAAAAAATAAATAAATAAATAAAAAAAAAAAAATTAAAAAAAAAAAACGAGAATGACTATTTACTATTTTTTTTATTAAAAAAATGTGTACAAGACTTATTATATAAATGATATACAGTACTCAAAGCACAGTGACATAATGATTCACAGTGAAAGTAACAAACGGGTTGCACAGCAGGAAGAGGTGGACTTTCCTCAAGTTCAATAACAGGCTGGGTCACAAATTTTCTGATGTAATCTGCTTTCTCTCTGCCCTTGACATAGACAGAATCTGTTGGCTGAATCAATCTCTCGAGTATTCTTCGAAAGTGGTGTGGTGGTGTATACCCTTCTTCCCATTTAATACAGTGCTGGTTATGTATTAACCAAGTAGCTTGACGACGACTCTCTGCATCCAATGCATGCCAGGGATACGGTGATTTAAAAATAAAATGGGCAATTTGTTTCCCATTATAAATGGCGAGTTCTTTTGGTATAAAAGCTTTTGAAATTTTAAACACTTGTACATCGACTATGACGGACATTGTATTACAACTGTCGTACTGCTTTGGTTAACGCGTTGTATGTAACTAAACGATCGTGGAGTATAATACAATATGCTGTCGTATTGGCAGCTATGTTTGCCGCTGTTTCAAACTCCACACGAAGAACTACTGCTTTAGAGTGTAATGCTTCTTTTTGATTTGAGCAATCTACGACAATCAACGGTGCAGATGTGGTAAATTGCGTGGGGGTGAGTAATGGCTCTTTGGTAATACGACATTTGGAATTTAGCAAACATTTCATACAACGTAGCAAAGCAATTGTTGTCATAATTAACATTGAGATTGTCATACGGATAACGATCCGTGTTCAGGAACACGCGAATATTATTTAGTGCACATTTATCGAATCTGCTCGTATCCTGCATAACATTATTCTCTCGCCCAGTTTGAAATCCTATAATAATGTATCTAGGTGTTTCTATACTAGTAGATGTTTTGATTGCCCATGTATGCTTATCTGTTGCTGAACGGCGGGATATATGTGGTTTCCCAACTTCTAAATGCTACTGGCGTATTTACATTTTTATCAATGTATTTCGTTAACGCCAACTTCCTCTGCTAATGCTGGAATGATGTGGAACTTTCCAATATATCTTATCTATGTTAACTTTTAATGCTTCTTCTACAGTTGAAATTACTGCGTCGGTATCAATGTTACTACGAATTAATACCAGTTCTTGTCTAATGTTCAAAATCACTTTATTGTAATCTTCGCAAAGCCAAGTAGCATTCTCAACGGTATACAAACGTTAAAGTATCCTTGAGCATTTGTTAGTGTACTGTTTGCAGTAGGAAACCAACCTGCATTTTCATGACGGGCGAGATCATTGGACGTCAATGATACCAATCTTTTCATTGTCGACGTTAATCCTACTTTCGTTACGGAATCTACCACTATTCCATTCATTTCATATCTAATTTCACTGAATAAAAATGCGATACCGTTATTAACGAACCTTGCGGTGTTAGAGACAGTACCATCCTGACGTAATAATCGTCCCTCTACGTACAACATAACTTTCGGATGGTAAGAGTGCA
This sequence comes from Vesta saturnalis, assembly GCA_036346205.1. Taxonomy (NCBI): domain Eukaryota; kingdom Metazoa; phylum Arthropoda; class Insecta; order Coleoptera; family Lampyridae; genus Vesta; species Vesta saturnalis. The sequence continues at coordinate 110,692 of JARFJB010002395.1, read as the reverse complement.
CATGTCTTCCTGAATGGGTATCCTGATTTCATCATTGTTTCCAAATCGTAGTGTATGGCTTGATGGGTGTGCAGTTCGGAATTAACGATAGCATTATCAACGACAACTTTTCATTAACGTTTAATATACTCATTGTAGTACTGTAAACCGAGACTTTCCAATAATGCTTTGTTCTGCGCTGTCAATGCTTTGGGCGCTGAACGCTTACTGACTCTCACCTTTCCACACTTTGATCTTTTATAGTTTGATTTGCACTGGTACATGCACATGTGTTATACGCGTCACCATATTTTCTTTAAATGTAGTCCTATCGTTATGACTTTCCGTTAAAATTGACGAGATCTCCGTCTTGGTCTACTATTTTAAGTGTTATTGTCGAAATGGTAGATGTATTGATAGGTAGATAGATGACATGTTGAGGGACTCTATTATTTTATACCCGCTGGTACACTGGGAAAGAACTGATGAATTATGTGTGATGTTTCACCATTCTTAAAACTACCACTTGTTATATTGCACTCGATAATTAATGAGTTAATTTTGATAATGTTAATAGGAGTATCAGAGGTATGCACTTTCTGAGCCTGGTAAACAGTTTTATTAAATCCCAGCATAGGTCCTATCGAATTTTCCACATTGAAGTTAATGTCATGGGTTGCTTTCATACTTGCTTTCATAGTATTATTATTCGCTTGTAAATGCATAAATGCTCTCGATCTTTCACTAACTCATTAATATATTTATTCACATCCGCGATTTCGTATGATCCTGGTGGTATTGTAATTTTATCGTTTCCAAATACGAGTTGGTTATTCTTTGAAGTAACATTCTGTATAGTATTGAAAGATTCAAAACTAGTTAATCCCATTACGTATTCCGACTCATTCTCAAGAAAAATCGGTGGATTAAAGGTTGCTTGCAAGATACACTTTTGCCGGTAAATGTAAATGTGTACGACATTACGATCACGTAACGACTACTGAAAATCAGTAACGAGTAGTCATATAAAAAGTGTAAGACTAAATGACCGCAGTTGTATGTATCAAAATCTTGAACCTTGGTAAAGTTATACTCAATTGTGTTTCTGCTACCATCACTTTTAAAATAGTGGAGTAATTGAAAGGGTGGTTTAATATGTCCTATGCTATCAAAATATGTAATATGCCTGTTACGCTTAATGTAAACTGTCCAGTGTGTACCCTTGTTAGTTTGATCATCCAGATTCACAATACCACATTCATTCGCATGGATTCGTGTAGGTAAGTTATCTCGCATATATATCCCTCTAAAATAGGGAATCTGTAATTGCTCCACAAATTTTGATAGCTCAACATTACTTAAGGCGTGACGTGGTAGCTTCAGTGGGAGTTTTTTGAATACGGTTGTAAATATATACCTAACCCTCGTTTATATGGCTTTATGTATAAACCTTTTCCTAATGCAGCTGCTTCCATTGCTTGGTTGTGTCGTTTGGTTTCTTCTAACGTTTTGTCGCAGCTTTTGCGTCAGTTACCGCTTTTGCGACTGCCGCAGCACCGCCACCTAGAGACCCTAAAGCTCCTAATGCTGCAAAGAGGGAATAAGAGGTATGAATCCCCACGTTTTGGTATTGGCAATATTCTGCTCTTGGGTGACATAATTTTTTTGTGTTTTAGAGCGCTCAAGGCTTGCTGTATTGTCGATTTTAAAGATGATCGAAGTTTACCACCAACACGACGTCGGGCTAGAATGACTGCTTTGTTAAACGAAATTGCTCTGCGAGAATGCTTCCTTCGTCGTGATTTATTTCCCATTCGCAATTTCTTTTGTCCTTTCCGTGATTTGCCACCCATTCCCATTGTCCGTTTTCCTTTCACGATACCAGCTATGGTTAATGCAGCTCCCCTTTCTCTAAAGGTAGCGTCGGTAGAACGAAATCTATTCCAAGCCTTTTGTTGTAAAGTCTTATCTGCTATGTGTCGTTGTCCTAGATCGTTTGACTGGGAGTATGCAATATCGTGTTCGTTACACGCTTCGTCCAATGCGTTAATACCTTTGTCGCCACGAGCTAATCGTTTTTGTAAACGGGTGCCTGGCCCACAATATCGATATCCGGGTATATGCAACTCCACGGGTAATTTATTTATTAAAGTATTAATTAATCCTGAACCTTTCTTTTTCCTCTGACGCTGGGATGTATACTTCATACCACACTGACTGACACTTCACTACTAAACTACTTTCTGCACGTGGTGTTATATATATATATATATATATATATATATATATATATATATATATATATATAAGAACGTCATACAAGTCGTGGTTTAGTACCATAATGGGTGACATCCGTTTCATTCCGCAAGATACAGAATTACCTATCAAAAATTATGACATTACCTAACAAGGACGTACTCTAAACACCGCGGTTTACTAAAAGGGGATGTAAACGAGGTATAATCGTCGGACCATCCGGCTGTGGAAAAACAATGTTATGATTAGCTTATTAGAACATCCAAATGGTTTACGTTTTGAAAATGTCTATATATATTGCAAATCTCTATATCAACCTAAATACCAGTACCTGCAGTTACTGGCACCCATAAAGGAAATTAGGTATTTCGAATACAGTGATAATAGTGATGTTATACTCCTAGTGAGTCCCGTAAAAATTCAATAATGATTTTTGATGATGTAGCATGTCATAAACAAAATGAAATTAGAGATCATTTTGTTTTGGCAGACATCGAAATAATGATTGTTTCTATCTGTGTCAAACGTATTCTTCAATTCCAAAACAGCTTATACGTGATAATGCGAATTTACTTGTTCTTTTCAACAAGATCACACTAATCTCAAGCATGTGTATGATGATCACGTTAATGTTGATATGTCATTTGATAGATTTAAAGACTTGTGTTGCTGTTGCTGGCGTGATAAATTCGGATTTCTTGTGATTGATAAAGAAAGCGATGTTAATAACAGGTCGTTACCGTAAGAGATTTGACTGTTTCATTGCAGTATAAATAATCTACTAGGACTGTCAACGTACAGTCGTAATGGAGGAGCGCTTAGTACAAGACATTTTGCGTGCTCGCAAGAGTGTGCAACAGAAATATGCGAGTTTGAAAGAAGATACTGCACTTACAGAACGTGCAATGGAGGCACACTTTAAACCTATTACACAACCATTAAAACAATTAATTACTAAAAATGATGGTTCTCTCATCAAAGCTGAACCCCTTACGCCAGAAGTCGGAAAAAGGAGTCCATTGCACATGAAAATGAAGTATTTTTACATTATACACCGAAATCCTCTAGAATACGTAAGGAGCCGCGTACTATTGTTCCTGACACCATTCCCACACCTCTACAGAATCTGTAATTGCTGATGTCACACATGACGACGAGGTGGAAATTCTACTTTACAACAATTGAAATCGGAACTACTAGCTGCTGGATCTCAACCCGCCTTTGAAGAGTGTCTTAATCAATACCAAGGATTAGCGAAATACTACGTCGAAGGTATCTTTAGAGATACCGAAGATGAATATGACTTAACGTACGGTGTGCATTTTATTCCTGAAGAAGAGAAATTTTTATAGGCGATGCTGAACTAGATTTTGTTGGAGAAAATTTGCGAATCGCTCTTCCTGATGGATCATCCCTAGACTATGAGGAACACCGGGATTATATGAACTACTTTTAAAAAGTTCCTACGGGATACAAAAGAGGGATCTACAGCAATACAATGACATTTTGCGTCGTACGCATGCTGCCCGACGTAATTATAACCCTGATGATCAAATCCGAGGAACTAATAGTAAGAAGTACCTTGAAATCATTAAACCATTACTTCAGCCTAGAAAACGTTCTGCCACATCGTCTATTGCACCTCCAGCCACCAGATCTCGAACAACTTCTATATCCAAAAGAGGTGGTGGATGCAGCTATTGCGATACAATAATAAACCTATTGAGTTTGTACCGTGGAATAATCCGAATAAGTTAGTCGATTGGTTACGGGAATTATTAGGATCAATGTCGGCAGGAAATACTAGCAATCACAACGAAATAATATATATAATTGATGAACTACGTAACGCAAAAGTAATAAAGTAACAGAACTTGTTATAAACCTACCACTATAGTCATTTCTTTCATTGTTACTACGACTATCACTACAGATAGTACTATATGTCCACCAGTGATGCCAATAGATAAATTTGGGTCATCTTCATCATCAAATGACAGTGGATAAATTTGGAAACATATTGTTCATCATAGCGATCTGTCTTATGAAACTTTCATTTCATTTTCTAGAATCGCCGCAAAGAAGACAATTAGTGATATCTACCGGCGTAGGTGATCAATATACCTATCCCTGTAACGACGGTACTATAGTACATTGTAGGTGGAGCCATCCAAATCTTGAGCTTACTACATGGTACAAAATTTGAGCTGGCAAAGGATGTAATTGGTCAACCTCTTAATAGGAACGATGTAATTCGTGTAACCATGCCGACGTTTGTAAAGTTTCAACTGCAACGATATTCAACGTAGAGTTCGTAGTAAAATCCAAAGCACAAAAAAATGAATAAAGCCGATGTTGTCGAAGAACTGCACAAACCTGCAAGAAGAAATTTTCCGCGGCGTTGTGTTGTACTAAAAGGTTTAAATGATCTATTTCAAGCTGATTTAGTGGAAATGATACCATATGCTCGGATGAATAAAGGATTTCGATACATTTTAGTAATAATAAATGCATTCTCTAAATATGTCTGGGCTTTTCCCATCAAACGCAAGAATGGTAAACTGGTCGCGGATGTAATGGATAAACTTTTGTCTGGTTTGAAAAGGACCTACACATATACAAACTGATATGGGAACTGAGTTCTATAATGCTAGAATTCAAAAAGTAATGAAAAAATTTAATATCAATCATTACAGTAGTTATTCCACCTTGAAAAGTAGTATAGTCGAACGTGTAAATCGCACCCTTAAAGCAATAATGTGGAAAACCTTCAGCATGCAAGGATCCTATAAGTGGCTATCAATATTACCGCACATTGTCGCCGAGTATAATTCAAGAAAGCATAGAACAACTGGATACAAACCGGTAGATGTATCGGAAAAAATAGTGCATCTGTTTCAAAACATTTAAAATGTCAAAAATTCTTGACCGTAAAACACCTAAATTTAAAGTGGGGAACATGTACGCATTAGCAAACATAGAAGCATATTCTCTAAGGGTACACACCTAATTGGAGTTACGAAGTCTTTCGAATATCAACAGTTAAACGTTCAAGCCCACTCACCTACACATTACGTGATAGTCGAGATGAAGAGATTCAAGGTCGGTTCTATGAGCCCGAACTACAAAGTGTTAAACATCCAGACATTCATCTAGTTGAACGTGTCATCCGACGTCAAGGGAATAAAGCTCTCGTTAAGTGGTTGGGTTTTGATACTTCTCACAACTCCTGGATTTCTACCAAAGACATTGTGTAATACGCTAATTAACCTTAATCATATATACTGTAATATTAATATGCAATAAACAGATCTTTTTTACTTTTTTTTTATTAATACTCTCCTATACATATATATCACTACATACTACTAAAGCGTCTGACAAACACACATTCACGATGCTGTTTTCCGAGAATTGGTGAAATTATATTACCACAGTCATCTATTCTTTTTTTAAATCGTGCAGAATCTCTAGCTATTTGTTCCCATTCTCCTTTTCGCGCATGCCTGTGCGCCAACTCCCATACTACTATGTAGTGAACTACGTTTTTGGACTCATTAATGCACACCTTCTTCACTGGGTGAGTCGTCATCTGATGGCTCAAAATTCGGTAAATATCTTTCTATTTCGTGTATAAATTGCTCCAATGATATTTCTTTAAGGTCTTCTATTAATCGCTTTATACAACAAATACACTCTATATCACCTACATGCGATGTTAAGTATTTTTCACAAAGGCGTATTCCTCCCCCATACTTATTAACTAGATTATTTAAATAGTCATCACTAAATCTACCCATTCCATACACTTTTTCATGATCAGCATCGAATTCTAATGATTGTAACTGGCATATTAGTCTTTGGACTGCACTAACACAATCTACAGCTTTAGGCCACGACTCCGCACTATAACACATCCACATATTGACTAACATCTAATACTATCCACTATTGACTACAAGCGTTACCCCCTCCTTTCAGTTGTAGGTTTGGCAAGATCCATATCCATATATAGTTTCTCCTTGGCAAATGCTTCCATTTCCAGAAGGCAGGCTATGTTGACCTCAAATACATCATGCAATGGACCTATAACTTGGTGAATGTTACATTCAGGAATTACCGCTGCCGACTTTATTAGGTTTTATAAAACTCTGGAAAGTTCACAGTATCTGCCAACTCCAATCGGTAATATATTATCTTCAAAAGCTTCCATAACTGTTCTATAGACTCCCATCCTAAATAGATATCAATTTCGTCACTATCACAGAGGCGTATAATTTTTTTCTTGTTAATATTTTCGTACGAGACAGTCTTCGATCCCAGTTTGGTAGGTAGCCATGTTCCTTCAGGACTGTAGAAATAATTAGTAATCACCCTTGATTATCCATAAGTATACGCCATTCCTGCTTGTCAAACACCACTCCACCACTCTTCGATCCACCTAGTTTTACGACTGGCTCAAATCCAAATTTGGGTGATAGACCGACACTAACAAACTTTGTTTTACTTTTATTTAAGAAATAATGCACATTATTAAGCAAAATATCGCAATATTTACTTGAACTTATAGCACCGATAATCTTCGCCTTTTCTATGGCTTGACGTACGATGTTATCCATTATATACGATACTGGCTTTACATACATTCCCTCTCTTTATATATGACACTCTCCCACTATGTACCCTCCTCAAGGCTACTTACGTGACCTTCACGATTATACCACACATTGCTTTAGCGGTCTTGTCGGTTACACCTTTTCAAGGTTTTCTTTTCGTTCAAGGCTGTTACTCATTTTGATTTTTTCCAACCTTGTATTCACCACTACTTCAAGGATTCCTAGGCATACTTATTTCCAAGGTTGTTCCACTTTGCCACAACAAGTTCACTACACAAGGTTACATACCCCACTCAGTATTATTCGTATACTTAAAGGGAGGGTTTTACATTACCATAGTTACCGATCTTCACTATGTCAGTTACTCCAGTGCAAGACGATTGGAAGACTCCTACAATGTACCAACCACAAACCCTATTTCAAATTAGTACGCGACGGACACGTCAATTAATTCCGAACTGGGTAAATTTTGAAAAGGAAGGAATACTACCGGCTTCCATAACCAAAGTGCTACGAATAATTATGAACTGGTTCAGTGGAATTCAGCGTGGTATACCGAATTGAGCAAGGTAATACGCGAGCACTTTTCGGCAAGCCGTGTAACAGCATATGCCCACATTGTATCAATATATGTTCGATACCATCTGGTGGACTTCATGAATTTGTGTCATTGCTGTTTCGCCCGATTGAAACCAGGAGATTACCGCGTAGTGGACCATCATATGCATATGGAGCGCTGGACTGCGCGATACCACCTGTCGCACGAATATTATTGGTGCTCGTCGTGTAGGGCGCCTCTCACACAGTTATACGATGTGTACGATGATGACTCATGTATACTGCGTGATGAGGTGTGCTACGTAGCCGAATAGTCTTTTTTTTACTGTATCTATTTTATCTATTGTATATATTGTACATATTGTATATATGTTGTATATATGTTGTATATATTGTATATATTGTATAGAATACATTATTTCCTGTCAGTATCATACTGTTTTCGCTGATGTTAACATGTGTGACTCAAACTTTTATTATTCTCAGTATTACAACTGTTTCGATAAACGATTACTAACGTATCGAACATGGTCTGGAGTTCACTCGCCCTCATCGCTTGCTGCAGCAGGATTCATTTCCACATCTTCAGACGATACGGTTGAATGTTTCATGTGTGGGGTTAGAATAAACCGATGTCAGCCAGATGTCAATCCGTTACAGGAACATCTACGATGGGCACCACATTGCACGTATGCTCAGGTCCTCGCACCACGTCCGCGCAGATGTACTGAAACGGAAGTGGAGAGGACCTTCTGCACTTGTACTAAATCAAAATGTTTTATTCCTAAAGAAAATCATATATCTGAGTAATACATTGGTACATGTTTCTACATTAATTAAATATATTAACATATCGTTTTCTTTTCTTTTGTGGGTGGGCAAAAAGCATACAAGTGGACAAAATACATACAAGTGGGTAAGAGTGGCAACCAGGTCACACGGATGTTCTTGTGGAACAGGAAAGCGCGTGAGGTCGCACGGATGGCCTTGTAGTTGTGGAACAGGAAAGCGGGGTTTGCGACCTTGGTTTTGTGGTAATAATATGTCACACGGATAGCCTTGTAATTGTGGAACAGGAAAGCGTGGTTTTAAAGTAGGTCACACGGATAGCCTTGTAATTGTGGAACAGGAAAGCGGGGTTTGTGACCTTGGTTTTGTGGTAATGATATGTATTTGGGTCACACATTGCGCTTTTTTGACCTTGGTACGGTGGGGACCTTGGTTTTGTGGCAACCTTGGAAATGTGGGACCTTGGAAATGTGGTGTGTTCCAAAAGTCTCCAATCTTACCTACTATCATGTCTTACAGTTTGCAGAAACCAGTTTACAGTTCAACTGATTTGGTTTAATTAATTACAGTTTGCTTGCTCAAAATCAGCCACAGTTCAAAGTACCAAATTGCTATAATGGAAATAAAAGACAAAAGGTTTTATCGGTTTATTATTATATGCGAATCAATAACTACGAAGTTTAAAACCAACAAATACGTACCGCATAATGCTATTAATTAATTTTTAAAAAATTACGTAACACTCTCACCTTTATCTAATTACCTAAATAAACTGGGATTGAGTATAGCTATAGAATAACTACTGGTTTAACCCTAGGGTCACTGTTAAAACGCATAGCCCACAAATGGAATGAGCTGGATAGAGCCTCATCCCCACTGGTAATGACAAATCACATATGTGTCAGTTATCGTTTGCATAAAACATAATTGACTGATGCTGTAACAAATTAATTAATTAAGTAATAATGATAAAATGTATCTATGAATATATGTGAATGCATGTATTGCTTTTTCTGTTACTTTTTATATACCTATACTACATTCACTTTAATATGTTTTTTACAACATTTTTCTGTATTTATTTGAAACTGGTATTTTTTCCTCATTAGCTTTTAAAAAAAATAGCAGTTATATTGGACTCATATTGTAACAAAAATAAAACAAGTATTACCTAATTAAGAAAGAAATCGTTAAACTTACAGTTTTAAGTATTTGCATCAAGCATGTACAAAAACACACACAAAATTGTTTTTATAGTAACCCTTTCATTAATTGTTATAAAAACCTCATTAAAAGTGCTGGAAAAGTTATAATTAGTTATATAACATAGAGTTAAATTAACATGTTTTATATGTTATATTAATTACCGTTGATGTAATTATATATCCCGGTTATTTTCAATAATCTACAAAAAATCGATGACCAATATCGAGTAACATACTTTCATTTAAAAAAAACACTAAATTCATAAATTTTATAAAACGATTTTTAATAAACACACATGCTGGATTAAAAGAAAGAAAGAAAAACAATAAAAACAACTAAAACTACTAAAAAGAATTTTATTTTTATTTATCAAAGTAGAATGGTTGATCCTCTGTTATGGAACACTTATTTTTTATTTTAATTGAAAGTTACACCAACATATTTTACTTACTTATGAGCTATAATAGAAAAGACAAAAGAGTTTTTTTATAATAATTTATTAAACTACGTCATGGGTGAGACAGCGGAATAATTATGCAGTTACGGTTAAACCGCATATAAATTACTTCAAAAAGATGGATTTTTAATGTAATTTATATTGTATATACAAGTATGCATAATACCCAAGTAATTACGACCTCGTTTTTATCATCATAGATATACATGTTATTAAAAATTATTTTATTTAAAGGAAGTTTAAAAAACGACTGTCTGACATAGAAACAGATGTTTATTATACAAGGGAAAAAGTAATAGATTTTAGCTCGAGGTGTTCCTTTGTCTCTCGACGCGAAGCGGAGGGAGACAAGTACACCGAGAGCTAAAATCTAATATTTTTCTCGTGTATAATACACTTTTTTTTTCTGTGACGATATTGAAAAAACCATATTTTAGAATGATTTATTATACAAAAGTTACATATCCTTTATATCAAAAGTACAATTATTAAATGTGCATTGCATGAATGACATGTTCCTTGAACTATTCGGTACAACAGTCGAATTTACTTGTGTTAAAAATATATTTTCTGCCATGGAGACACCTGCCGTTGATGTACCTGGTAGCAAATCGGATGTTATTTCAGCAATGCCACACGTTCTAAACTCTTTATTAGCTATTTCTGTTCTGTGTGCTACCGATTCGTCAACATACCATTCAGCGACCATTGATGATTTCCAATCGGACGTGCTTCACCTCCCGGATCTTCTTGTTGTCTTTCTCGGTCGGCAGCTCTACCATCACGAGGGGGACCGAGCGTCCTTGCTGCTTCATCCTGTAAACAGAAAGTACATTAATGTTTTGCATTTTTAGCTCTGAGCTAACGTCAACCTCGGTTAGTTCTACAGGCACCCCACGTATCACCACCTTAGTCAATGGCTCGCTATTTGCCTAATAAGTGTGGTACTCCGTACCAGACTTATCCATATACCTCATCAGCCTGTTTCTGTCCTGGAGTGAATCCGGATTCCCTCGCTGAAGGCCTTGGCTCTCGTGAAGGCGATCGGTTGTCGGTCCATTTCTCGGGAGAGCGCGACCCAGTTCTCCTTCTGACGAAGGATTACTGGAGGCACTTTCTCCCTGGTGTCTTCTTGTGTCATCTGCTCCATCGCTGCAGGTCTGTCGGTGAAGGGTTTCAGGGCGGTTGTCCGTGGGCGGCGGTGTAGACGGGCAAACCTTCGGGGTCTTCTTCAGCTTCTTCTTTTGCAACACAAAGTCGTCCGGGCTGGTAGATCCGGGGCAGGCCTCTTCTACGGTGTTGTCGGTTGCGGCTGCGACGGCGGAGGTGGCCGGTGTGTCTTCTAGGGGGATGACGCCTTCTAACGATGGCGGTCGCGTCTTCTTTTGCCGCCTCCTCTTCTGTGCGGTGGCGGCAAGTGGCGCGACGTTGCTCGCTCTCTCGAACGGTAGATCGAGCAGTGACGGTATCGCTGGCGGTATCCGGAACTCCTGGGACGTCGTCGGTGACAGCTCTCCCTGAGCTGCCCGCTCCTCTAGGAACTGTAGGTAGCAGCGCCTGTTGTAGCCCGGCTCCAACATCATGAAAACGACGTTATCTTTTTTTTCAAATAGACTGGCTAGTCTTATATAAGGTTGATCTTTTCGGATCGAGATCTCAACCTCGAATGTAGTGTTCTAACAAAAATAGATTTGTTAATTTAGTTTTTCAGAAAGTTATTCTAGTTTCAATGAGTAAAATAATGGACAGCGATTCCGATTCTGCGTTTTGTTTTACTCCACCGGAATTAGTAGAAGCGTCATCACTGAAACTATTGCCAAATAGATCACGAAAAATTTACGAAAACGCGTATGGAAAATTTATGGAATGGAAATTGAAAAATAAATGCAGTTCTTTTTCGGAGACAGAGTTATTCGCGTGTTTTGCTGTATTGGCGTGTGGTCGACTTATTCAATGATTAGAAGTACATTACAAACTAATAATAATGTGAATCTTTCCAAATATGTCAAGTTAATCACATTTCTAAAGCAAAATGGAATAGGTTACAAGTCCAAGAAATCTAACATTTTCACGAGTACTCAAATTAAAGATTTTTTATATAATGCTGCTGATGAAGTTTATTTAATGACTAAGGTGATTGTAGTATTGGGAATTTCGGGAGCTTGTCGAATTTGTGAAATAAGCCAGATAACATTAGATGGCATAGAAGAATCCGGGAATTTACTAGTAATGAAAATTAGTCAACGAAAAATGATGCAAGAGATTTGTAGTCACTGAAGAATATGTTAAATTTTACAAAATGTACAGGTTGTCCCATTTTCGTATGTTTTATGGGGTATCTCGCTTATTTTTTAGGTTAGAACCGTGCGGTTTTCGCGACACCGTGCTACTTTTTAATGAAACCAAAGATGCACTAATCAAATTTGCCATAGCCATCTTAGTTTTTGTGCTACAGGGTAATTTTGGAAAAAATTGCATTTTCAGTCATCCCCCCTGTAAATCTGTTATTTTCAGGCATATTAAAAAAGTAAAAACTGGTATTTGTAGGTTTTTTTACGTAGAATCCAGTGGCGATACTCAGATTTTCTTTAGAGGTCACAGTTTTTGAGATATTGACATAACATACTTTTTTTAATGGGACACCCTATATATTTTTTTAAAATCTTTTTTCCCTTGCCAAGAGCTTTTGAAAAATATAGCATAGTCTATATTTATTTTTATAAATAACGTGATTTCACAAAGTTTATAAATTCTTTTAATAACATTTTCCAAAATAAATGATTGTCTTCGTAATTCTGTAAAAGCATTTTCCGTTGCAATTTTTAATTGTTGCATGTTGGCATATTGCCTTGAATACATTTTATTCTTTAAATACCCCTACAAAAAAAAATCCAAAACCGAGAGATCCGGTGATCGTGGTGGCCATCAAACAGGTCCATTTGTTCCAATCTATCTCCTGGGAAAACATTCATTTAGCCAGTTTTGTATTATTCTAGCATTGTGGGCTGGAACTCCATCCTGCTGGAAGAATATATCGTTCAGTTGAGCCAGTGGAATATCTTCTAAAATGTTCATAGTTTTTTCTTGTAGAATTTGTAAGTACCCATTAGAGTTTAAGTCTTCTTCATAAATCTTGTAAACTATTTTTCGGTTAAAAATAAAGCAGTAGACATTAAATCCGAACCTGTCTTGACGCTCTCTAGGAAAAATCACGTGTGTGTTTTCTTGACTCCAAAACCGCGAGTTGTGTCTGTTAAGAATTCCCGAACTTGTGAAATGTGTCTCGTCTGACCAAATTATTTTTTTTTCAAAATTATTGTCCTGAGTTTTCATATTTATAAACCAATTGGAGAACTCCAATCTACGTTCAGCATCTCCAGGGTGCAGATGATGAACAAGTTTATACTTTTAGGGTTTGAATTTATGTATTTTTAAAATCCTTTGCACTGTTGTTTTAGACAACTGCTAAAACGTTGATCTCTGATTCCTCGTTCCCTTTGTTGTAAACTCGGGCTCGAGGTTTGTCAAAACATCCATGTTGGCAAAGATTAAATTTTAATTTTTGAAATATTCTTCTGTCGGGTTGTCTTCTTTCGGGATATCTATATGACAAAATAGGTATATAAAATAAATGCAAATTCTAAGGTAAAGATTAACTGGCCTGTTCAGATAGAGTTCTAAGGCCTGGTCTGCGTTTTCATTAGATAATATGAAGCAGGTATTCATATCATATTTCTCAAAGTTTTCAAATTGTTGGTTTCGAGCGATATTAAAAATAATTAAACAACAACAACACAACAACAACAACAACAACAAGAACAAGAACGATAACAATAAACAAAAACAACGAATAACAATAAATATCAGCACTAAATTTGTGAAAATGTAACCAGGAATAATTTGAGAAAAAAAGAAACTTCAAAAATCAAATACCTAAGTAATGGTAGAACGTTAATTATTTTGGTTTTTTTGCGTTACCATGGTTACCCACGGCTATCCACTATTATCAATGTTAATTTAAAAAAAATTCATTTTGTCACGTTATTTATAAAAATAAATATAGACTATGCTATATTTTTGAAAAGCTCTTGGCAAGGGAAAAAGATTTTAAAAAAATATATAGGATGTCCCATAAAAAAAAGTAGGTTATGTCAATATCTCAAAAACTGTGACCTCTAAAGAAAATCTCAGTACGCCACTGGATTTTACGTAAAAATATCTACAAATATCAGTTTTACTTTTTTAATATGTCTGACAATAACAGAGTTACAGGGGATAACTGAAAATGCAATTTTTCCAAAATCACCCTGTAGCACACAAACTAAGATGGCTATGGCAAATTTGATTAGTGCATTTTTGGTTTCATTAAAAAATAGCAGGGTGTCGCGAAAACCGCAAGGTTCTAACCTAAAAAATAAGCGTGATACCCCGTAAAACATACGAAAATGGGACAACCTGTACATAGCCCGTCGCCCACCAGCAGCAAAAAATCGCCGTCTTTTTATGCATACCGCAGTGGAAAATGTATTAATCAGCTTGTGGGTAAAAATCAGTTTTATGAAATACCTGAAACAGTGGCCAATTTTCTTTGGTTAGAAAATGCTAACTTATACACGGGTCATGCATTTTGTAAATCGTCAGATACCCTTCTTGTGGAATCTGGAGGAGACTTGTTAATATTAAAAAAACACGGCGGTTAGAAGTCTTCAATGGTCGCAGAAGGATATGTTGATGACTCGATAGCGCAAAAAACAGAAATTGCTAACAAACTATTACAAACGTCTTACAGTTCATCAGCTAAGGTAACACCAAATTTCCGGCTAAGTACATCCAGAGCAGTGGTATCCGTGGCATAAAATGTTATTTCTACTTAAGAATTTTCTAATGTAGCAAAAGTTTCAAATCGTCCTTGGAAAAGACTTTCATGCAGTGCAGGTTTAACAACTGTACTTTCAATGTTAAGAAAATGTAACTTTCGTTTTTAAAGTAAATGTTGTGTTTATATTTATTTATATTATGTATACGTACCCAGGAAAAAAGTACCTATTTTTTCCCCGGGAAAACAGTATTTCCATTAAAAGTGACATTTTAGTACCTGCCAAAAGAGACAAAATGTCAAATTTTTTTCCCGTCACAGAAAAAACTGTTTTTTTTCTTTACAATACAGCTTATTATTGTTATAAAAGAGGTTGCATAATATAGTGAGAAAAAATTCATATAATGGAATTTAAGTGTTAGCTCAAATTTTTTTCAATATCTGAATAACAACATATACCATTGTATTTCAATTTTAAAGTTAATTGCAACATTATGAGGAAACAGTGAATCAAGCCAAATACTTAAAATAGGTTTTTAATTATAAAAATTTAAATCGTAAAATAATATAAAGAATAAAAATACCGAATGTATTTGGAGGTTACTATCAAAGGTTTGTTATTTTCTGTAATAAAATGTCTTTTAAAAAGATTATTTTATTGCAATGAAGTTTAAACATCTGTTTGACATAGTTTTTAAAATGAGTGTTTATACCGTAATGAACATGTTATAAAGAAAAATGCATAGCTAACACAAAAATGTTATTCTTTTATTTGAGTAAAGTATAAACGTCTGTTTGACATTATCACATTTCTTTAGACCCATTTTTGACCACGTCTATACAAATTACGTTTTTTTATTATTATTACATTTAGCCTTTAACAATAAGGTCATTTGTTATTAAAAAAGATAAATATCATACTTATTTACATGTTTACTTTTGAACTTATTCGTTCATAACAAAAATTTATAATAATTAAACATCATACTTATTTTACCTTCAGAAAAGTCACCTTCTATTGACCTTGAAATTAGTCATAGACCTGGCTTTGAAGTAGGCCTTGAAGTTGGCCTTGTGAATTTTCAATGACTTAATTCTACCCTGGAAAGATTACTATAAAAACGTGGATCTGGGTCTAGTTAATTTTCAGAGCAGTTTGAGCATTCAAACGTAAGCCTCTACCTAGCTCTCCGAGTACTCGACAATTTAGCTTAAGCTAAATAAATTCTCAAACAAGAACAATTTTCCCGCGTCGTTATCAAGATGCCGCGCAGATTGTGTGAAGACGACGACGACGACGGGGTCTGGATCGACTTCGGAGGGACACCGATCACTGACGAGCCGTTTTGGTACGGATCCGCCATGTCCAGCCGCCTACCATCTCCACAGCGACAGAAGAGGAGAAGACCGAAGAAGACGCCGCCGACAGACGTCGCCCTGTTAGTGGTGGCCCCACTAACGGCTCCGACGACGTCCGCCGCCGCACAACCCGCACCGATCCGAGAAGACCAGAGCCAGAAATCCACCGACGACGACTTCAGGACACAGAAAAAGAAGCCGAAGAAGACGCCGAAGGTTCGCCATCCTACGCCGCCGCCCACCGACAACGGGTTCGAGGCCATCGAACCCTACACGGACAGCCCTGCAGCGATGGAGCAGGCAGCAGGAGAAGACGCCAGGGAGAAGGTGCCTCCGGTAATCCTTCGTCAGAAGGAGAACTGGATAGCGTTCTCTCGAGAAATGGACCGACAGCGGATCGCCTTCACGAGGCCAAGGCCTTCAGCGAGGAATCGATTCAGCCTGCCTCACTCCAGGACCGAGACAGGCTGATCAGGTATATGGGTAGGTGTGGTACTCCGTATCACACCTACCAGGCAAAGAGCGAGCGATTTGCCAAGGTGGTGATACGCGGCGTGCCCGTAGAGCTATCCGAGGTCGACGTTAGCTCAGAGCTGAAAGCGTTTTCAGGATGAAGCAGCGAGGACGCCCGATCTCCCTCGTGATGGTGGAGTTGCCGTCCGAGGACAACAGGAAGAAGATCCGGAAGGTGCAGCACGTCGCCCGCCTCTGAGTCACCGTCGAGGATTTGCGGAAATCCGGCATCGGGCAGTGTCACCGGTGTCAAGGTTACCGTCACGCACAGCGTTGCTGCAGGGCGGCAGCACACTGTGTCAAGTGCGCCGGCGATCACCACAGCAGTGAATGCATTAAACCCCGTACAGACCGGGCAAAGTGTGTGAACTGCGGTGGGACCACCCCGCCAGTTACAGGGGATGCCCGAAGTTCCCTCGACCTCCGCAACGGAAGAAGACGGAAGTACAGCAGAGACCGAAGAGGACACCTCCGACAGCGGCGCCTTCTTCAACCCGGACCGGCGTCAGTTACGCCCGAGCGACAGCAGGCAAGGTTGAGAAGGCGGAAGTACCGAGAACGGCTTCCGCCGCTGTCGTTACCCCGACTTTCCAACCCGCCTTAGGGTTCGGCGCCATATTGGGCCACCTCGGAGGTCTCGATATGAAGAAGGCCCTACCTGTCATACGTAAGGTGGCAGCTGCGCTCGTTCAGGCGCAAACTGCGATGGACCTGTGGGGAGTGATCCTCACCCACGGTTCAGAGGTGGTTGCCCTTTTCGGTCATCATACAAATGTCCGGAGCGAAGTCTGGTGCCCCAGATAAGTGTATAGTATCGATAATTGAATTTATACTGTTCTGTTAAAACCGACAATGTTTCACACAACTAACACATGTTTCTATTTATTTCAGATACGCAGGGCATCAGCAACCAGCCACAACCGAGCGACAACAGGACAGTCCACATCTCCACCATCCAACAACACCACATCTCCATCTCCTCTAGTTAATTTAGTTCTGTTTTGAAGAGCATATCATCATCATCGTTATGGAGTTTTTAAATGTTAACCAAATTTTGGGGCTGTTCAGTGCTAGTGTGTTAACCGAGGGGGGGTTGAAAAATGCTTACAATATTATTACTTATAAGATGTTGTGTGAAAATGACACTATCGATTCGATAGAAATTTATGATTTTTCTGAGGCTGCACGGAGAGTTGGTGGAATGTAAGTTATATATCTGTTTTATTTTTAAGTTGTTAAAACCGTGATCAAGTAAATATGGATGAAGTGTTTGATAATGATGATGATGAGGTGTTGGAAACTTGTGTAGTGGAGAATTTGATAACGGTGTCTTTTCATTTTTCTATTGTTAGTTTAGTGGATGAGTACATTGCAGGTACTGCAGCAAGTCCAATCGGACTCAGGCCTATCAACCTGCAAACAACAGGCCGGACCATCCTCTACCCAAATGGGGTTGAATCATATTAATATAATATGGGAGTCAAACAGTTAATTTATTACAAAATTTAATACTACGTGTTAACGTGTAAATCGTTGCGATTTACCTTTAACGAAGAAACATGCAAGAATAATCCCTACACGTAAAAAATATTTCGTTTCCTAAATGTTATATAACACATAGTTTTGCAGAATGCATTCAAGAAATTGTATGCATACATTGTCAAGGATGCGGATCCATCAGACCGTGTTAGTATCACATTAAGGGACCCTAATTACCCAGACAAACCAATTGGCATGTCATTTAGAAGAGTGGACCAGTTGTCGGTGAGGGTGATAATGTCACTACTGGAAAAGGTAATGAAGAGCAATGCTAGCTTTTTTCGAGTGACTTGCTAGTTTTAAACGTGGATAGAGTGTCGGTACCTGTTGACTATGGACGCAAAAACTTAACAGGTTTAAAGTTTGAAGACTTTTGTAAAGCTAAAAGACAGGGTATTGTTGTTGTACCAGTAACAATCAACGAAAACAATCGTTTAGCTCGCCCACTAGTCTTAGCAATAGCATTTATAGGTAACGATACAATGCGCCATAGTATGGAAATAGGCTGTCCTTTACTTCAACCACGAGCTATGCAGCTTTGCCAAGATAACGAGGTAGACCTTAGCTAGGGTGGTAGTTACGAGCACATTCAAGCAATTCAAAGTCATTTAACTTCATATACCATTGTAGTTTATAATTCGCGTATAGGTGATTCGGTTTATTTTGAGGGTCCTAGGGAACAGAGTAGAGTAGTTTTAAATTTAATACTCGAAGATGAGCACTATAATGTCATTACCAGTCTCACTTCAGCATTTACTTGCAGTTATTACTGCGAGCAGTGCAAAAAACGTTATAATGATAAAAAAGATCATGCGAAATGTATGAATCAGTGCCCTTGTTGCCATCAAAAACCGCCTTGTTCCATTCAAAATCCAAAAATTGTCTGCAATGATTGTAAAAGAGATTTTTATGGACAAGAATGTCTTAAAAATCACAAGGACACTGAGCTTTAAGATGAGCGAGGAGATTGTGAAGTATTGTCTGATGGGTGTTAAGATTCTTGTTAAAGATTGCATTAGTTTCTGGTCGACCTTCACGACCCAAAATAAAGTCGATCCGTTTGAGGAGTCAACCACAATTGCTAGTACCTGCAATAAAATGTTTCGTAGGCATTTCCTCAAAGGAAACACAATCGGGCTCATTCCAAAAGGCGGCTATAGGTGTGCCGACAAACAGTCAAAAGTCGTAATACAGTGGTTACGGTGGGTGGAACATTCACAACAAGTAACCATACAGCATGCCGTGAAAGCTCGCGGGTTTAGAACCCCTAAAGGTGTTTAGGTCGACGATTATTGTGTCGAATCAAATACCGTTTATGAGTTTTTTGGGTGCTATTGGCACAGTCGCGAGAAATGTTTCCCCAATCAAGCTAATATTGACCCTAAATTAGGTATAAATACTTTCATGTTTGCCCGAAACGAAAACACGGCGGCGCGATTTCAATTTCTACACGAGCGCGGGTATAATCTAGTGGAGATGCGTAAATGCCATTTTAAAAAACTAATACTTGCAAACGAGGAGTTAAGAGCGTTTATACAGAATCTAAGTGACCAAGATGACGAACCTTTAAACCCACGAGACGCGTTTTACGGTGGTCGCACTAATGTTAGTAAATTCCACCATGAGTGTGACGGCATTAGCGAGAAAATAATGTATTATGGCGTGTGCTCGTTATACCCTTATGTAAACAAATCCTGTAAATATCCTGTAGGTCATCCGAAAATTCATGTAGGTTTAGATTGTAAGAGCATTTCATTGGACACGGTGGAGTGTTTAGTTAAATGTCGAGTACTACCGCCCTCTAATCTCTATCACCCTGTATTACCTCTAAAAATGCATGGAAAGTTGATGTTTGTGTTGTGTAAGACTTGCGGCGCTGAGCTAAATGAAGGGGAATGCGGGCATAGTGAATGCGAGCGCAGTTTCGTTGGAACATTTGTAGCGGACGAGTTGCGTAAGGCTATCTCCAAACACTATAAAGTTCTGGATTTTTTTGAGATTTGGGAGTATGAGGTAACCTTATATGACAAAGCCACGAAACAGGGTGGATTGTTTAGTGGTTACATCGATAATTTCCTAAAACTTAAACAGGAATGTTTCGGATGGCACGTCAGGAGCCGAGAAGTTGAAGTACATAACTGAATATTACGATAAAGAGGGGATTCAACTAGAGGAAAAGAATATTAAGAAAAATCCTGGTTTAAGGTGCTCAATTCTTTTTGGGGTAAGTTTGGACAACGTGAAAATTTAACCCAATACAGTATTGTATCCAAGCCAAAAGACTTTTTCAAATTGTTTACGGATCCTTTGGTCCAAGTGCAATCCATTGTACCTATTAATGATAATGTGGTAATTGTAAATTGGGACACCACCGGAGCGTGAAGGTGAACCTCTAGGGACTATTAATGTGTCCATAGCCGCTTACACGACAGCTCATGCAGGTTTAGAACTATATAGTTACCTATAAAAACTAGATCGCCGTGTTCTGTGTTATGATACAGACAGTGTCATATTTGTGGCGAAACTCGGTGACTGGAATCCAACTTGCGGGGATTCCCTTGGCCAGATGACGAACGAGCTGGAGACGTACGGTGAAGGAACTTATATAGCTGAGTTTGTTAGTGCAGGACCGAAAAACTACAGCTATAACGTGTTTTCAACCAGTGATTAGACAATTAAAACAGTGTATAAAGTGAAGTGCATTGCCTTAAACTATAAAAACTCTCGCGTTATAAACTTTGAATCGATGAAAGATATGGTGCTTTAGCAATAGTAAAGACTCTCTTTCTCTATATAACGATAGGAAAATAGTTAGATGTCAGATGTCTAAACAGTACAGAATACGTTACTCTAAACGTCGAAGGATTGAGAACTTTAACACTTTACCGTTTGGGTATAAGGGATAAATAAAAGCATATAAAGAAAAATTATTCATTTAGTGTTTTTGTACTTGCGAGTTTTCGCGTTAGCGTGTTTTCGTGTTTGCGTGTTTTTGCGTTGGCGTGTATTCGTGTTTTCATTTGCGTGTTTTCGTGTCTACGTGTTTTTGCGTTAGCGCGTTTTCGTGTTTGTATGTTTTGGCGTTTGCGTGTTTTCGTGTTTACGTGTTTCTGGGTTAGCGTGTTTGTATGTTTTCGCGTTTGCGTGTTTTCGTGTTTTCGTTTGCGTGTTTTCTTTTGCGTGTTTTCGTTTGTGTGTTTTCGTGTTTACGTGTTTTTGTGCTTGCGTGTTTTCGTATTTGTGTGTGTGTGTGTGTGTGTGTGTGTGTGTGTGTGTGTGTGTGTGTGGTGTGTGCGTGTTGTGTGTGGTGTGTGTGTGTGTGTGTGTGTGTGTGTGTGTGTGTGTGTGTGTGTGTGTGTGTGTGTGTGTGTGTGTGTATGTGTCTGCGTTAGGTGTAAGTTAAACCAAACCATACCAGTATTTTAGAAATGGAAGCTGAATTTTTGTAAGATGTGAGATATGCTATCGTAAAGATCTGCCGGTCATAACTCAAAAAATATTTCCGTAACTACGCTCTAATATCTTCCCTAGGGGCATGTTTATAAATCTAAAACTCCAAGGCCTGAGAGCAAGTTCCTAAAATAAGTTAGTGTTAGTGACCTCTTGTTAGAATTTAAAAAAAAATTCCGCCATAACAATTACAAGGATCTGTATGAACTTTAAAATATACCGCTAGATGGAACTAAAAATCAATTTTAACTCAAAGGGGGCAAGACAAGGGGCGCAGACCCTGATACAAGTACCTGTCTTAAAGTTAGCATTAGGGCCACCTTATTAGAATACAAATTTTTATGACGGGGACGAAGGCCTGCACCTGTCTTATAAGATTAGGTTAGAACCCACATGCAATTGCACCAAGGAGGCCAAGACAGCGGGCAAGTTCCAAGAGCTAGTTTCTGCACTTGTCTTATAAGGTTAGAGCCCCATACCATTTCCAACCAGGGGGTCGCGACAGGGGCAAAGGCCCGAGAACAAGTTTTGAAGATCTACACGTGTCTTACAAGTTAGCATTAGAGCCCCTTATTAGAATACAAATTCAAATTTCCCGCCATAACCAATCAGAATGCAGAGACTTAGTCCTCCAATCAGAGCACAGCGGCTGAGTGGTGGGCTAATGACCAATTAGAAACCAGAGAGGCGGGTGCACGCACGACCAATCGGTTAAAAGGTGGGGCGTGGCCTAGTTTTAATCCCTCCAATCAGAACACTGAATGTACGCGCAATTTCCTAACCTCCAAGGAGTATACAGCCAAAAAGGCTCTTAATATTGCCAAAACGACCTTAATTAGGGGCTCTACCCCGCCGAAGGGTTGGAAAAGACCCCCGAAAAAAAGTCCACCCTATCCTCCAAATATACGCCTCCCACGTGGGTGGGCGAAACTTGTGACGTAAAAAAGTGGAGGGGATGGTGCCCGTCTTCTGCTAACGTTATCCAAGTGAGAATCAGTAAGCCGGTTTCTGTAAATATTTTTGGCACAACGATTTACAAATATGGTGCGAATAATGTAAGAAAAACTAGTGCATATTTTTGTGCAGTATTATATTGACATTCACTGTGTTAAAAAATTCAGCGAAATGTTTCTCTACCCTTTTTTCTTTAAAGATAACTTCCAGATGAGTATTGTTCTTAAAGTCGATAAATTCATCAAATAGCTCTACGTAATTGCATCTCAATAAGCCAACCAGTTCTGATATAATTGCCGGTACCAAGTAGTAAGGATTTTCTTTAAGCAACAACAAATTTTCGATTTTCCTTAAATCACTAAATCCACTTTTAAATTCTTAGGATAGTGCAGCTAAATAATTTGAAATAACTGATAGCTATCAGAGGTAATATTAATACCGTCTTGCTTATAAATGTTTCGTTTTTCTTCGAAAGAAAATATTTTACTTGCCATCTGTGAAATTATTTTATTTTCGCCCTGTAAACCACTATTAAGGCTGTTAAACTTCTCTGTAATGTCGCAAAGAAAAGCTAAAATACACCATTATCCACCATTTTGCAGCTCACTGTAAATTTTATTGTTTTGTTGTAAAAATAACATAATTTCTTGCCTCGAAACATAAAACCTTTCCATAACCTTACCTCTGCTAAGTCAACGAAACTAAGTATGCAAAAGAGCATCGCTGTATTAACTACCCACTTCGCCAAAAGACTTAAATTTTTTGTGGTTTCATCACAGAATGCATTTCAGACTAGTAATACGAGCAGCCAAGCTTTCTTGGTGAATAATGCAATGAAATGTTATTAGATTTGTTAAATTATATTTCTGTTTTAGTTGAGAAATAAATCCATTTTGAAGTATAGTCATTGAAGGACAGCCATTGGTGCACACTCCAACTAATTTGTTTATTTCTGTTATGATGATGGCTACCTTAATTATAAAAATTAAATTAGTTTTTATATGAATTTTATGATTTAAATAAATATCGTATTACGATAAAATACTTATCCTTTTTGGGGTTTTTAAATGGTGTATTTTAAATTATACAATCTAAACGTTTCGATAACACTTACAGTTATCTTCGTCAGTAGTAATATTTGTTAAAAATTGTTAAAGATGTTGTAAACAATTTTGTCAAAGTTGAAAAATTAAACATAAACATAAGCCTGCTATTAATATGACAGTTTGAGAAATATATAAAGCCAACTATAAAATTAAATTTTAGTAAAGAATAACTAGGTCGTTAAAAATTAAATATTTTTAAACTGCCTTAAAGATGACAAATCAGAACACTCTCTACGGCGAAAGCTAACAATGAAATTTGTCAGCCAAAAAACACATTTAACAAAATTTAATCGAGTTATGATGTAAGTGTAAAGTTGTGAAAAACTTCAATTTGAAAATGATAGAAGCATTCACAAATCCAAACATCACATCAAATAAAATAACCCAGTTACATCTAACAAAGAGGTATCTTTATCAATAAGTGGAAGTGTTATTAACAATGAAAAGTATAATGCAGAACGTTTTTTGTAATTTTTAATTTTAATTTAATTTCAACTACTTATGTTAAATTATAGTGCTGTGGTAATTTAACATATAATTGGTAAAGCATTTGCTTCAAGGTCTAGGAAAAACACAGCAAAAAACCTAGACATACCAAAAGTTAAAATTAAAATCAAAATTAAGACGTATCATTATGCTTTTTTTTAATTATAAGATGCCAAAACCTATTTAAACGGAGATTTTCTTCTTGTCTATTAAAATTATTAGGGTGTTTATATATTTCAATAGCTTCACGTTGTAAACGAACATAATAATGAGTTTGTCTTGACAATATTTCTATATTGTCAAATTGAATGTCATGATTTAGATTATTCAGGGCATGGTCAGCCACAGCAGACCTCTCTGGTTGACCTAATCTACAAAATCTCATATGTTCTTTGCGTCTTGTATCAAAGCTACGTTTTGTGGTTCCGATGTATACTTTTCCACATGAACAAGATAACTTATACACTCCGGAAGACGATAAAGGGTTTGACACATCTTTAGGTGTGATCTTAAATGTTCTTTAATTTTTCTTGTAGGTTTAAAAATAGTCCTAATGCCATATTTAATTAGGATTTTTTCAATTCTATTTGTAACATTACCTATAAAAGGAAGAAAAGCAGTACCAACATTAAGAACTGGTTTTCCTTTAAGGTTACGCCTAGAAGGTGTAATAACATTATTAATATCTGTAAGTGAATATCGATTATCTTGTAAGGATTTTCTTAAATATTTATATTCATCCTTCAAAAATTCAGGGACAAAAATTTATATTTATATCGTAATACGATATAAATTAAGGATCAAATGTATTAAAAGATCGTTATATATTTTATTACAACTTCAGCACGATGTGTCCTCATAACTTTTTTATAACAAATACTATAATTTTTCTTTAAATAAATGGCCTCGGCTAGCATTCTTATGGGGATAGGGATCAAGATATTTTACTGTAAAATTAAGATTTTAAGAGATTACACGAATCCATTTATGATTTAACACTTAGGGGAACAGATGAAACGATGTAAAGATGTGAAAAAAATTGTAAAGATTGTCAAGACCAAGATTTGTTTTTTCACTTGCTTATTTAGCTTCTGAAAATTTCTAAATTACCTAAGTGATATTGCCAATAGAAACATAAGATTGCTTTCATTCTATTGGTTAAATAATTTTCTAAAATTTGTAAAATCTTAATTTTACTCATAACTTTCTTATATATGTACCGATCTTAAAACTAAAAGCATTTTTGGATTCTACACATTTTTTTCTTTCATTAGGTACCACTTTTGCTATACTTCCTTGCCTTTTTTACAAATTAAATATTTTACAAAATTTTTATGTACAAAATTCACTATAACTAACTTAATCTACTTTCCACAGAGACACTAAAGCCAGAAATGGATTTTGTGGACCAAACTACATATGAACGTCACTGTCGCGATCAGTTTTATAGTTTAATATAGAAAATTCCATCTCTGATTTTTAATTGAAACATCCTAACCTGGTTTTTGTCAATTATAATTTTTAATTACAAATAAAAAAAATGTTAATTTAAGTTGGAACATATTTCAAACACTTCACTAAGTAAATTAATAACATAATATTTCTTTATAATAATTTTTAAAGTTTGTAAGGCCTGTGAATTCTTTCAACTTCGTCTCTGTTTCTTACACTTTAACACTTATTTTAACTTCTTGCGTTGATTCAGACAATTTTACTTTTATTTTTGTTTTACAATACAGCTCCGATGAAGCTCGGAAAGTAATTTACTGACAATATTCAATGTTTAGCCATGGTCATACTTTTATATGTATGAAATTGGATTTAAATAGCTAACAACATGCCATATAATCACATTTGTACATGATTTTATATATATTTTAATTTTAAGCAACCTGCGCTTTACATATATGTTAATTTAATTCCATCGAACTCGCTTTATGTGTATATAAATCTTTAACTTAAGCTAATATATGCTCTAAACAGTGATATTATACCTTATTATATATATATATATATATATATATATATATATATATATATATCATCTCACTATATTGTTTTGTTCTAAGCAATTGCAAATAACATCGAGATTATCTCTGCCTCTAGTTTGGTCCTTCATTGGAAGAAATTTAAAAAAATCTTCACGAACTGCATTTTGTTCAGTACAATATCTAACAAAAACTGAACATTGTGAATCTGAGAGCTGTATTTTTAATTTCCGAAACTATTTGGCCTTTGTTACCGAATTTAATCAAACTAAATTAGAAGCATAAAACGCTTCTTTACAATTTCTGAATTACTGAACGGCAAATTAAACAAGTTGTTGAGCTATGTTTATTTGGAACTACAAAATAGTCCACTTTCCAATTATCTTGAAACAATCTGTTTTCTTTGGCAATTTTTGGTTTGTATTTGGGAAACATTCTCGACCTGATGAATAATAAATTACAATTTTTCACATAAATATCTGTCATTTTAATCTTCCAATCTCACGTAATTACCTCGACACTAAAAACAAATACGTTAAAACTTTGACTACCCGCAATCACGTTTTGACATTTTAATTGGCCGGAGCGACACGGCGGGCAAAGTTCCCCCGATAGGTTCCTTTTGCGCATCGTAAAAATAGCTGTTTGCGTCTCACTTACTCTTACCAGTCAGTCGTTAGATTTTTAGCCACGAGTTTTTAAAAATTTTACGCCTATGGGTTAATAAATTTTGTTTATTTACGGGACCGCATAATAAAGTTCGGCGGGCCACATGTGGCCCGCAGGCCCCTGGTTGAGTATGGCTGATTTAGTTGTTCGGTACGCCTTGAGACATTCAGAGTACCTAGGTCTTGACAGAATTTATGCTCCAATCAGTTTCTTTTCGTTGTTTTTCACGGAAATTAATTTACTTACAAATCATCATCTTGAATGAGTTTTAGGTGAAACTAGCAATTAGTGTTCATTGAAAAATAATCGTTCACATATTAGTGATAGGTATTAGTTATTGTGAAGCAGACCGAGCTGGTAGCGTAGTGGTGACACAACCTGCTTAGCATTCGGGAGGTAATGGGTTCGATTCCCGCTACCGTCTAACTTGTATGAGGTTTTTTCAGGGGGTTTTCCTCACACATGTAGCGGCATGGTCACTGTGTATATGCACACCATGTGCGGCTACTTAGGCGAATGCTGGGGTAGTATTTTCCCCCTCAGAACCCTAACTCCGTTCCTTCCGATCCTATCCTGACCACACCCACCCTTAATCCCATCATTCATATATACGTAATGTATGCTGGGAATCCGTGATTGTGGCTGAAGGAGCTAGGAAAGCTCGACCAGCCCGCCCACCCCCTTGGGGAAGGAATGAAATACGTGATATTTTCCTTTTTCCTTTCAATTGTGAAGCAGACGATGGCATTGAATATTTGAGATATTTACTTTTGTATTTTGCACCTTGTCGTCAACGTCATCACAACTAATAACACAATGATAATCATAATTATTTAAAACGGTGAGTTAAGTTCATATAAAAAAAGTAATTCGAATACAATTTGTTTTAGCGTTTGAATCTTAGATTAAGTAAATTCCTTGTCTAAGGTTTGAACATACTATTCAAATGAAGAATTATCGAGAAATTGGTAAAAGGTTAAAGAAAAAGGCGAAAAATGAAATAAATGAGGTAACAAGTCGGATTAATGACGATATGGAACACATTCAAGAATGGATAGATAAAGAACCACACTTAAACTTTAAAATGGGTAATTTAATTAAAACATTTCTTTGTAAGTTTACTAATTGTTGTTGTACATTTTAGAGGATCAATTATTGTTATCATTTCTTCGTGGTTGTAAATTTAGCTTAGAAAGTACAAAGAAGAAATTTGATACTTATTATACAATGAGATCACTCGTACCAGAACTATTTACGAATAGAGATCCGTTGTTACCAGAAATACAGATTTCGCTAAACGCAGGGTAATTATTTGATATCATTTCTTAAACTACTACAACGATCCATTTCTAGTGTAATTCTTCCGTTACCAAACCCGGAAGATAATGATGGTTGTAGAATAATCTGGTACAATTTTTCAAACAATCTTGATCCGGACACAATGCTTTTTGTTAATAATATTAAACTAATATTTATGGTATTCGACTTATTGTTATTACAAGATGATCATTTAGTGATTAGTGGTAAAAAAATGTCTCCAATTGTAAGAATTGTCCTATTAAATATGTTCTTCAAACAACCCCTCCTTTAGTTAAGAAGTATTCACATGTTTTTGAATCATTTCCATTTAGAATTAAGGGAATGTATGCGTTAAACTGTCCTCAAGTACTTGAATATGTATATAACACAATGAAAATGTGCGTGTCTAAAAAAATTAGCGAAAGGGTTGGTTCTTGAATCTGTAATCAACTACTTGAGTTGTTGTATTAATTTTTCAGATGGATATATTCAATGAAAGTAGCATTAACAAAATGTACACTAAGATACCTCAACATCTACTACCTGAAGAGTTTGGTGGAAGCAATGGTTCTCTGGAAAAATTAACCAGTAAGTTAGAAAGTAATTGTTGAATATGTGCACTTTTATTAATCTTAATCTTTAGTTGAATGGAAACAAAAAGTTGAGAGTTTCAGGGAATGGTTTCTGCAAGATGAAAAATTGAAATCCAATGAAACTTTACGAAGGGGAGTACCTAGAACAAGTTCGAATGTTTTTGGCATCGAAGGATCATTTAGAAAATTGGAGGTTGATTAACAAATAGGATATCATACAACTTTTAACTACAAATGGTCGGAATTTAGTAATTTGATTTATTAAATGTGGAAGAATCTTTGTTTTATTGCTTTGAAGACAAATTTAAACAACAAAATGATCAAAGGAAAGTGTTTCTTAAACAAGAATTTATACTTGAACGTCAACCGAAATATAGAATAACTGTATTAATACAAAATTAAACAGTAGGAATGTGAAACGTTGAAAACTGGTATAAAATGGGTCAACATCGTTCCAATTTATTTTATCAATGTAACAAGGACCAAGCTGTTCTAAAATGTTAGTGTTTGAAGTGGACGGTGATAATGTATTTAAATTTAGGACGTTAGTGCACATACTTCCACATTAGTTTAGTTTGTTCTGTTTAAAAAAACCATAAGGCCAGTACAGTTATCAAATATAGAAATGTAACATAACAATGTAACAGGGATCACACAAATATTTAAATTGTTGCTCACACATCATTTAAAAACTTATCAGTAGAATGAGGTGATCTGAGCACAAAATGGAGTGGGGGAAGCCACGCCCATGTGGCCGTGGCCATTTCCCACCCCTATTTTGACGGCTTCTTTCCGGGGGATAAAATTTTCACCCCTCGATGGTATTTTTACCCCTAATTAGTGTCCTTTTGGTTGTATTAAGAAGATTTTTTGCAGTCCAGCCCCTGGAGGGTAGGCAAATGCGCGCGCACTGTTCTGATTGGTTTTGTGATCGGTTGCGGGACGCGGCTTGTCGACCATTTTGGTGGCCATTTTGTCGACCATGGTGGGACACTTAAAAATGGTATTCGAATAAGGGACTCATAAGACAGCCCCTGGCTGATTGTTGGAGGCCATTTTGTTTTTTAATTATAAGACAAGCAAAGCTCTGCCATTTTGTTTTAATCGACATAAGTAAAGCCCTCCGCTATTTTGTATGACGTCTAAAAGTCCGCAGTCATTTTGAAGGTACTCTGATTGGAGGACTAAGTCTGTGCATTTTGATTGGTTATGACGGGAAATTTGAATATGTATTCTAATATGTGGGGCCCTAATGCTCGCTTATAAGACAGGCCTTCGGAACTTGCTTTCGGGTCTTCGCCCCCTGGCCCACTTGGCTGGAAATTTGAATTTTTATTTAAGCCTTCATTCTGATTGTTTATTGTTAGAAATTTAAACTTATTTTCTAATAAGGGGCCCTATGCTAACTTATAAGACAGGTGTAGGGCTTCGCAACTTGCTTTCGGTCCTTCACCCCAATGACCCCCTTGACGGAAAATTAGAATTTGTATTTAAGTCTCTGCATTCTGATTGTTTATTGCGAGAAATTTGAACTTGTATTCTAATAAGGAGCCTAATGCTAACTTATAAGACAATTGTAGGGCTTCGCAACTTGCTTTTGAGCCTTCGTCCCCCTGGAGGAAAATTGTATTTAAGTCTGCAGATTATGGAGGAAATTCGAATTTGTATTCTAATATATGACCCTAATTCTAGCTTGTAAAACAGGTACATGGCTTCGCAACCTGCTCTCGAGCCTTCGCCCCTTGACACAAAATGCGCTCTCGGGCCTTCGCCGCCTTGTCGTGGCGTCCTTGGCGGAAAATTTGAATTTGTATTCTAATTAGGAGCCCTAATTCTAACTTGTAAGACAGGTGTAGGATTTGGAACTTGCTTTCGGATATTAGCCCCCTTGCCCCAAAATTTAAATTTGTTTGTGACGTCGTCTACTTGTGTATAGACTAATGAATGTTTTCTGTAACAGAGGTGGCTCCACCTAGCGGTATATTTTAAAAGTACATACAGGACCCCTGTGATGGTTATGGTGGGAAATTTGAAATAAGGGGTCTAACACTAACTTTTAAGGTAGGACGTATGCATCTGGGCCTCAACCCACTATATATTTGGGTTTTAATTATGAGTCACAATGTATTGCAATCCTTTTGATTTAATTATGAGTTGTAATTAAATCTCGCTGTCATTCAAATCTCATGTATAACGAAACAAGAATTTTATTAAACCAATAACACATAACAAAGTAATTTTATAATAACGTCTTCTACCTGAATATTAATTTTTTTGTTTTCTCTGCTGATCCTAAAGAACTTTCGAAATTGCTTTCAATTCGCGAGCGAACATTAATCTAACCTAACATTGTACGTATATTGATCTAACCTAATGTTTTGCGAGCAACACTGCTAAAAATACGTTTTACAGTTAAATTAGTAAAAATGCCTGTGCTAACAATTCTTCGTAACCTTCAGGTAACGTTTCCCCCACTGTATATACCTAACTCCTATGAGTGACCGCTTACTTTGTGGATAAGGCTAACCGACACTCAGAGCTGATACTGTCCCTAAACGTAAGGACACCATCGTGGGAAAACAGTCGATCATCCGCAAATTAAACTCAATCAAATTATAACTTACATCTTACAATAATACCGTCTTGAATTAAGTTACATTGTATAAAACCAACTCTCATTTCAAAATACCTTCTTGCAAAATACTGACTTGAATTGTCTCACAACCTGTAAAAATCAACCTTCAATGCTAAAATATCTAGCATTCCTATTGTTGGAAATCGTTAAGTACTTTATATCACCCATTTATAAACAAAACGCAGAAAGTGAATGTGCCGTGAGTGTAAGCAACAAAAACCATGTGTTTCACCTGTCAAGGCGCTCTTTCAATACGAGGTAAGTGATCACTTTTTGGTTTTAATCGTTACTGCTTAAGTTGTTTATAAACCTAACGTCCTTTTTTGACTGACATATTTCTGATAAGAGGGGCCTTTGCGGTAAAATCTTGAAATTTGAAATAGTATTTCAACAAGTGACTGGCATACTTAACTTGTGTATAAATCTAAGGCCCTTTTTTGACAGAGATATTTCAGATAAGACAGATCTTGTAAGTAAAATAATATAGAAATCTGATTTTAAGCTTAGCTATATTTGTTATTGTATAGACATTTTACTAATTTAATTGTAAAACGTATTTTTATCGCTGTATACAAAACTCGACAATGGTGCTTTATCTTTTTATTACTGAAAATAACCGTGATGTTTTGATAGAAGTCAATTTCAGGTACATTTTGAAATTTTTTCTATATTACTTAGCGATTTAAATCGGGATATAATTAAAAATCTGTTTATGTATTTGATTTCATTGATTGCTTTGAAGCTTGTTTCGCCAAATATGCAATTGACTTAACACTAATTGTGAGTTTGAACTGGAGATATATAATGGATTTTCTCCGTTATCGGGTTACATGAAGAGTTTGATAGACAATTATTCTAACTTAGCATTTCAATTACACAATGTATTTATTCGCTAAATTGGCTTGCGATAGCTAATGCCCTGATATTTTTTATTTCAAATCTCACAGCAACAAATAATAATAAAATATATTTACTCAAAACATTGAATTAACTTTACACTTGCTTAAAACGAAAATAAAACGCAAACTTATATTGAATATCAATACTTATTTATGACTAAAATCGTTGTTTATAATGAACATGACAAAATTTTGAAATTACATTTATTGAAGTAGCGACATCCCATGAACGTCATTCATACAAAGTAGATGTTTGGTCAAGTTCAAATTACTTTGTGTACTAGGACAAAAAGTAAAGTACTGTTAGTACAGCTGCCATGGAAACACCGAAGAGTTCCGAAATCAGCCACTTTTGGTATTAAATACTGTCACAATATAGCGTCTTAAACAGGGTTCACATTAACGCGTTTAAATGCAGCAATTGAAGTTGATTAAAATTCAAATTTTTGCAATTTCTAATGCATCACAACCACTGCTGTTTAGGAAATTTACTTTTTCCCAACTCTGTTTTCTTTGGTTTGGCTATCTATAAATTTTGTATGCGGATATTGGGAGAAACGAGAAAATATCAGATGGAGGGTTGTACAAGAATAGCACACTTGCTGCAGCAATTGCTATACAAAATTACCTTTAGCTCTGCCTTTACTTAATACACCAAAACGATAGCATAAAGAAACGTAAAGGGGAGTACATAGTCTGCGGACCGGTCGGTAGTATAGTCTATTTGCTATTCTGCCGTACAGCGGTCGACAGGATATGCAGCACGCTATTCTGCCGAACACGTAGATAGTCAGTAGGTTGAGAAGCATACTGTATGTATGAAGAAGAATATGTATTTAACATTTTCGAAATTTGGTAAACAAAATTAATCGTTATTGAGTAACGTATCGTTAGTTATTTTTTTTGGAACGACCCTACAGTGGTCTGGCATATGTTGCCTACTATAATATAAATTTACACAATACACATTATGATAAGTATATTTACAAAACAATAAAATAAATTAAATGAAATAGGTATAAAATACTAACTAAAACGATTCTCTTAAACAAAATTAACAATATTGTGGGTGGAAGAATTAAATAAATCAATTCTGGTTTCGACGGAGTGGTTCCTTAAATTTGCCCGGGACTCCGTTTCTGGCTCACGCTTCGTTTATGAATTCGGGTTATACCGGCCAGATTCGATTGCAGCAAAAGTTAAGTGTTATATCTTGCAAGTGTTTATGTTTTGTTAGGTCACGTATTTTGATATTTAACAGGTGATTATTGTCGTATAATTTGTAGCAAAAGTGTGATCGAAATTTATAGCGGGTTTTCGTGTTTAGGGTTTTGGGAATTTTTGAAAATAAATGAACCAGGTAAGTGAGTTATTGTTCTTAGTATCGTTATTTAATTAAAAATTGCTTTCTTGGCACCGGGGTGGTTGAAATATTCCGACATCGGAGCGTTAGTAATTAAGAAAATGTAAAATGTTATTGTTAAATACACCATGGATGATACAGAACATCAGGTTATTTTATGATCTTGGAAAATACCAATACCTAAGGGAATTTTTCACGTAAACAGAATGTTTTCTTGGTTATATTAAATATTACGTTGTGTTCGATTGAATTTGTGAAATGTTAATGAATTTAATAGTAATATGGGACGGTGTAATAAGGTATACACGTTCAATTTAAAAGGACAATTAATATAAAAATTGACTTCATGTAATTGAAAATGCAGGGTTCGAAATATAAGAAAGTGTAATCTAATTACACTTTTAGTGCTGGGGAGTGTTTACTTGGTAAATTGAATTGATTTGGGGTTAACGTATTTACGAGGGAAGGTTAATTAGTTACACGGGATAATTTGGTGTGCAAATTATGAAATGAAAGGGATTTACGGTGACACATGAGTGTTAAATGGAAGTGTAACTTGTCTGATGGCAGGACCCGGATGTGTTGGGGTCAAACCAGAACTTTTGAGGGTGAACTGGATAGTGGAGAACGGTGGAACGTGGCAGAGAGAACTGACGGGTGGATATAAATATGTAAGTTCTAGAATTGTAATATGTTAGTGGTGGTTTGGGATGTTTGTTAGGTGATGGGAATAATTCGTTGACGTATGTTTATTCTCCCTTCGGGGACGTTCAAATAATTATATTGGCTACCCTATTTACATCCCTCGAGGTACAGACTCCGAATAGTAGATATAAATAATGGGAACGTTTAGTAAATACTCACTGGGAGAAGACAAGGTAGTAGATCGCGTTGTAGAATTGCTTAGTAATTGGGGTCGAGACCACCATTGTTCAAACAACGCTATTCAGTAATCCTTTCACACCCCTCGAGGTACGTACTCCGAGTGGATATGCCTGGGATTGGTTGTAAAGGAATGCCTTCCTAAAATTAATTCACTTCTTGGGGCGTTAACCTCCAGTAGTGAAGTAATGTTACTAAATAATTATTTACACACCCTCGAGGTACGTATTCCCAGTAGATGCGTGAATAGCTATTGTTCTGGTCACTTGGGATATAATTAAGACAGGAAAAATATTACGCAATTATAGGTAATGGAATCAGGATATATATTACTGGTCGGAATATATAGGCAGTCTTCAGGATAATTATAAAGCGCAGGTAATTCTCAGGAATTAAAGTTAAGGAAAGCAGGTATGAGAATAAATCATACTGGTGAATGGGTGATCGCTTGTTTACAGGAACTGGCGTGGAGTGGGAAAGGAGCAGGCAACTGATATTATTAAACAATACTACATTCAGTTGCGGAAGGAAATAGGAAATAAGTTTTGGTAGGAATTTATTTACTAGGATCATTACACGACCTCGCCATTTCATTTTTAGAGGCAATTTTCACTTTCGACAGCTCTACTTTGTTCGGGATTGCACGGAACAGACTCACACCTACACACTCATTCAAGTATTCCCCGGCAGCAAGTTCAATTCCACTTTGTCCTAATTACTTTCTTGTTGGGTAGGTTCCTCACTAGTCTCGCCAAATTCTTCAGAATTCAAAGTAGCTTCGTTCACTGACACGTTTTCAACATCAGCCTCTGTATCTAAAACGTTTGATGTTTCTAGAAAAAAATACATCGTTAGTACATTCTATTGATTTTACCTTTGGAAAACATACCATCTGACAATTTAAATTCTTCTACGATCACTATGTCTTTTTGTTGATTACTCATTTCAATAAGATCGTTTATAGCTGTAATGCAATGGTGAAACTTTTCTGAGCCACATTTAGAACAACGGTAGCTAGCTTGTGACAGGCGTTCATAGCTGCTTTGTATTTTTGCTGTTCAGTAGAACCTTTGACATGCCTTTCAATTATTGAAAATTGGAACGGGTGACATTCTGAGTTACTAGTATCGTCACGTAGGTTTTTATTTGTGTGGCTATGGATATAATAAGATCTCTGGAATCTGTTATCTATCAAGACTTCGCAAAATAATGGTAGATCCTTTTCTTCCTCACCGCAATATGCTTGCACATATCCTAAACGTAATGTACACTGACAATCTTTTGCGTTACAAATAGCTCTTATATACCTTTGATAACACAACTTTCTGTGCTAACTCAGATTGTTTTTCAATAAAATAAAACGCGTATGGTGTGATGAACTTCAAATACATTTCTTCTACTGAATTTGTCTCAAACTTCGTTACTGGAATTTTCTTAAGGACCATGTGAACCATATGATCCTTTTCGCTTCGGAACACTTTAATCACGGTTAAAAATTCCCCGTAAAACGCATTAATGTCATTAAATTTTGAGCACAGCTGCTTGACCTTTTGATTCAAAGATTCAAGTAGTTGGTGGTGTCGTTCTGAAGATGATTGCTGTTTTTTAAATCGCCGACCCACTCTGATCTTATTTCAAGCCAATTTTCGTCGAAATAATTCGTAACTTTAGGCAAATCTAATGTAAGCAGAACATCGTAGCTTTTGAAGTACTCTGCTTTTGTGTATGAGTAAGTCATTTTTTGAAAAACATTTAAACACTCTTGCCTTTGGATGGTAGTTCTGAAAGCCTTCGGAGTATGGTACAAGCAAAGCAGCCTCTTGAATCTCTTCATTTTGGAGCCTCCGTTGTTTTCATTGGACATTCTTCTTTCAACGTACTGCAACAAGAAATTATTTTTAAATAAACACAAACTGCAAACTTGTAAATCGGACTTTACCTGGATTTTCTTTTCCCAGTATTTTCAGTTTTGAATTTTCTCCCTCCTTTTATACGGGCATACACCAAAGAATAATATCTTAAATCCTCTTTGGCAGTTCTCATTCGTTGGGTTTGCTGCTTTGAGCAGCTTCTAAAGTCTTACTGTCTCTCAAATATAACTGCACATAATTGTCAGTTTGGAATGTTTTCAATTTTTCATCAAATTCTTGAAAGGAGATAAATTTATCATCAACACGAAAATCAAACGTAGACTAAAGAAAATATAAACGTATAGGAACATAAACTCATCCAATAAACAACGCGGCGGTAGTGTAGTCAATCCGCTATACCACGTACCGCACGTTCGGCAGGATAGTGGAGAGACTACACTACCGACTGGTCGGCAGACTAAACACTCCCAATTCAAAAACGTATTAAACCCAGCGAGAATTTAAACCTATATGAAGACAGCTATGAGATAAGCTAGTATATGGGACGCATTTAAGTATAGGCCAAGCCCACGTGGCTTTTACCGCCTTCTTTTCTGGCGCCATTTTCAACCCCTTGATGACGTATTTAGGTTGCTTACCTGTAATTAGGGTCCTTTTGGCAGTATTAAGAGCCTTTTGGCAGTCCACCCCTGAAGGGTAGGCAAATGCGCACGCATACAGTGTTCTGATTGGTGGTCCTAAGGCTAGACCACGCCCACTTCTATCTGATTGGCCGTGCGTGCGCATACAATCCTAAGTCGATCGTTGTGATTTGGGGACTAATGGCAGACCACGCCCGCTGGTTTCTGATTGGTCCTTAGACTCCACCCAGGCTGTGTTCTGCTTGGAGGCATACGGCGCTGTGTTCTGATTAGGTTACGCTACCCTTCAGCTGATTGGTCGTTCGCTCACATTCGTTATGGCGGGAAATTTGAAACTAAGGGGGTCCTAATACTATCTCATAAGACAGGAACTTCTGTTAGGGTCTTCGCTCCCTTGTCAAGGCCCCCTTGCTGATAAATAGTATTCATTAGAATACTATTTATCAGCAAGGGGGCTCTTATACTATCACATAAGACATGTATAGGAACTTGTGTTAGGGTCGTCGCCCTTTGCCAGGGTCCCTTGACGGTAAACAGTATTCTAATAAGAGGTCTCATACTATCTCATAAGACGTGTAGGAACTTGTGTTAGGATCTTGTCGTAACCCTCTTGGCGGGACATTTGAATTTGTTTGTGTACTGGTAGGACTAATGAATGTTTTCTGTAATAGAGGTAGCTCCACCTAGCGGTATATTTTTGCGCGAAATTTGAATTGGTTTGTGACGCCATCTAGTGATATATGGACTAATGAATGTTTTCTGTAATAGAGATTGATCGTGGCTCTACCTAGCGGTATATTTTAAAAAAATACATCCAGGCCATGCAATCGTTAAGGTGGGAGATTTGTAATAGAGTTCGATTATCGATAATAAAAAAATTTTTTGTAGTACGAGTCAAAAATGATTTTTAGTACGCATGTATTATAAATAACCATTAAAATGTGCTGGAGCGTGCGTAAATCGACAGTTATAGCACGGCGTGCTTTTGCTTTATAGGTTGGTTACTAGGACACATTTTAACTTTTCGTACTCCTTAATGTTTGTGTTTGGTCAGAATTCATTTTTTGCCAAACACAAGAAACCACAACAACGAAACAAAGTTTTCATGTGTCTGCCTGATAAAAAAATTAAGGAATAAAATCGAAATGGTAATCATTCTAAGAAAGGGTCCTTTCATGCGTACTAAAAATAGTGTATAAAACTCGTGTATAAACGCCTTTAAAGCACTTACAACATTAAAGAAAACTCGTTTCACTCGTTTCTTCAAACTTGTTGTGCGTGCTTAAAAGGCTTGCTTATACACCCGTATTATAATACATTATTATTTCAATCTCATCACTACATAACCTAACAATTATAAAATCGTTTTTCTAAATAAATATTAAATTAGTACTTTTGCCTACTGATCCTAAAGATCTTATTGAAACATCTTTACCTTTGACAAGAAAAGAGACGCGTAATTCCGGATACCAATTTGTTACTATTCGGCACCAAATGTTGAAAGAAGAGAGAAATATATCCTTTCTGCCTGTCATATTAGAAAATAAAAATACATTAAAGTAAAAAGGGTAAATATATTCAGATTTTTAAATAAAAATCGTAACCGCTTGCTTCAAAGTGTTGATGAAACATTAATTATATCATGTTACTATCAAAACTTGAAATAATTCTCTTAAAATATCACCCAGTTGAAAAATATTTTAAGATTTACAGACGTGTTGTTTCGTTTACTCATATACTTTACCTGTGAAATGTAACTCATTCTTTCTTTTTTCACTATGGCTTGTACAGCCATACGCTGAACACACTACAATTGTAACAACGTAAAAATATTTCTGTGCTTAATTCACTTTTTATAAACAAAAACTCAAAATGCACAAACGACGTTAAAGTTTGTCTGGCGCCAAACCAATGGCGACCCATTAATATTTGGTCTCAATCTTTTACGCAGGTCTGAAATGCATGTTACGAGTCCCCTCTCTTTCCTTGTCAAAGATCTTTTCCCCGCAACTGTTCATTAAATTGATGTATACGTTGGTACTTGGCTTTGAAATACTTGTGGAAACGATCAGGTAACACGCATTAAAGACTCCTCCATTTCCACAACGGCCTTTTCGCCATACTTTGTCGATATGACACTCAGATTGAGTATCCTGTATTCGACTCCGGCCTCCAAATGCTTAATGTTTTTGAATGGTTTAAAGCATGTTGATGAATTTAGAGCAGATAAATCCATATCTGTAATTATAGCATAACATTAAAACCTGTACAGGAAATTAAATAAAGTAAATAAATAAAATAAGAGTTAAAGCCAGAAACAATCACTTACCAGTGCTGTATTGAAAGAACTTTGGTTGGTTTTTTGTTACCTATATACTCACAGTACATTCACTTCTGTGTTTTACTAGTTCTAACGTGTTGGGAGAAAACCACTAATCACCTAACCACGTAAAAATTCAAACAAGTCGCCCTTTATTTCCAATGGTTTCCGGACTCCCCCGTTATGTAACCACAATAACAATCTTTCACTATTCATAGCTCTAACGTGTCTGGGGAAAACTCACTAATTATCTAATTACGTAAAAAGGTGTGCTGTGTTTGAAATACAAATGCAATGTTTTAAGTCATGTAATTAGATCGAATTTTATAAACAACTTTTTTAATTACATCTCATTTCAATTTTAAATCGGTAAGTATTTGATCTTGCTTCCAGATTGTAAAAGCAATTTTTCGATTCAAAATACTGTTTTTGATTCAGGTTAAAGTTTACAAATATCCCATCTGTAGTAAAACAATTTAAGATTTCGGTTTGATTGACCTCAAAAAAATGTAATTAAAAAAATATTACTACTATTTTAGTTCAAGACAGTAAAGTCAACCTTCGGTAGTAGAAGTGAGGCCTGGTTTTTTGTGACACCAGCCCCGCCCACTACCCCTCCACGTGGCTGTCAAGGTCAAAGGGCAGACCCCGCCTCCTGGTTTCTGATTGGTCCATAGACTCCGCCCAGGCTGTGTTCTGGTTGGAGGCCTAAGGCGCTGCGTTTTGATAGGAGCCTAGACCACGCCCTTTTTACCTGATTGGTCGCGCGTGCTTCCGTCCCTCTGGTTTCTGTTTGGCCCTTAGTCCCATTTAGAGTAGATAAGTACTTATCTGTAATTATAACATGACATTAAAAAATCTGTACAGGTAATTAATTAAATAAAGCAAATAAATAAAATAATATTTAAATCCAGAAACAATCACACACCCTTATTTTACTGGTTACGCCAATCTCTTGATTCGTCTGCTGTTGCGATTATTCACATCCTTTGTAGTTTTCTTTGAACACCATAAAGTTCCAGATCCCATTCTAATCTTTTTAACGTGATGACAATGCAAATGAATAACTGATTGTTTTCTGCTACTTATATATAGGCGCAGTACATTCACGTACATCTAGTTTAAAAATAGTTAATATAAAGTGTTTATGACTTTTATACAATTATTAACATACATTAATTATTTTCTGAATTTCACAGTTATATAATCACAATAACAAACTTCCGCGATTCAAATAGTTCTAACATGTCAAAGAAAAAAAAACATTAATTACGTGAAAGATAAACAATTTAATCTTCCTTTCCAATCTTGATAATACACTACATATTTTATGTAAACTTTGTTTGAGAAACTATGGGAAATTTGAAAAGTGTATGGTATCCGCATAGGAATTCTGAACCACATTAATAGAGCCCGGAGGTTGTGGCAATTGCAATTTTTTTTTCCATAAATGCAATTTTTTAGAATTTTTGCTTTTAGTGTAATTTTTATCAATTGTGCAATTTTTAAGCAAATTTTCGGTATGTGGTAAATCCAACATTATAAATGTATAACTTTTCCCGCTGCCTGTTATTAGTGATAGGCGCGAATGGGTATTTCCTTAGAAATGAGGTGAAACTGAGGGTAATTAATTATCAGTTAGCGAGCTCTGTTGCTTTTATATTTTTCGATCAGTATTAATTCTGTGGTGTTAGAGTTCACTTCAGAATTACTGTTTTTTGAAAATACCTAAAGCAAAAAGTACTTTGTGCCATAAACTGGAAATGTGGATTGCTCCGTTCAACAAAACTACCCAAATTTTTATATTTTGCAATCCTTGCCACATCTAGAATGTGCTTATAAATAGAGAAGGATCTTTCAATTTCTGCATTAGTGA
Source organism: Vesta saturnalis (assembly GCA_036346205.1). NCBI lineage: Eukaryota > Metazoa > Arthropoda > Insecta > Coleoptera > Lampyridae > Vesta > Vesta saturnalis. Next base: position 69,572 of record JARFJB010002395.1, on the reverse strand, counting down.
TAGGAGCGTACTAATATGTAGTAAAATAACATTTTTAATATTTGCACTTACTTTTACACGCATCCAAGAAGTATTTTTGAATAGGTAAAAAATACTTGGATACGCATGTAAAGACAGGTAAGTGCAAATATTAAAATGTTATTTTACTACAATAGTACGCTCTTATCACTAGTGTAGAAGTTGAAAGATCCTTCTATTTATAAGCACATTCTAGATGCCCGTAGGTGTACTTTCACGGAAAAAAACTTAGAAATGTATATTGTCGTAAATTCTTTTTCCATTTTAATGGTAATTTATAGTGCAATTTTTGAATTTTTGAACTTCCGGGCTCTACAAATTAACATCAAACTTGCGTCATGTTTTCCGTCTTCCTCTAGTTAAAACGAGTCTGTTTTTTATTTATGCCTATACCCATACTGTTTAGATTCAAGTCTACTTAATACATTGTAACACTTGTCTCTAACTATTTTTCTATCGTTATGTACAAAAAGAGAGTCTATACTATTAATAATAATAATATATTATTATTATTATTATTATTATTTATTTTCTAACTCACATACAGTGGAGGTTTTAAATATTACAGGGGAATTACTCCAACTATAATACTACATTTTGTTTTTAAGAGATATTATACCTAGATGTGTAATTATATAAAATTAAAAGATAACTATAGTAAATTTAGAGCTGGGAATTTTGACGAAACAGCTAAATGAAATTTTTTCCTCCAATTCGGTAAAGGTATATCTAAACAATTATTTATTTCATAAAACGTACGCATAATTTCCATTTTTACAATTAATCAAGTATTAAATTGTAAATGGACTTCACAAGAAGAAACAGCAAGCGTTGTGGTTCAAGTAAAAATATTGGCGCAAATGTCCTTTCGCGCATTATAAATCCTGACAGTGAAATGGAGTTTGACAGTGCCTCCATTTCATTTACACCTGAATCTGTCAATGAAACGGAAACAATTATAATACCCGATATGGAAAATATTACACCAAGCTTGCCTTCTGTTATTAACCAGGAAGCCGCTATTCATAATGATAATTGTAAACGCATAAAATGGTCTAAACCAATGAATATGGAAATTATGCGTACGTTTTATGAAATAAATAATTGTTTAGATATACCTTTACCGAATTGGAGAAAAAAATTTCATTTAGCTGTTTCGTCAAAATTCCCATCTCTAAATTTAACTGAACAAAATGTTGTTGACAGAAGAAATTCATTATAAAAAGAAAATTTATAAGTGAATTAGAAATTCAAGATATTAAAAAAACAGTTGGAAATACTATTTATCAAAATGAACAATTTAACCAAACCTGTAGCACTAGTTTAGTTTCTAATCTAAATGATAATTTCGAAAATCTAAATTGTGATAATGAAGTTTTTAAACAGGTAAAACAAGAATTTTTAGATAAAATCATTTTATTTAGAGACACAAACCCTTTAGCCCGACCTAAAATTCCTAATCTAAATTTCACAACATTTTATAAAATTAAACCTATTTTTCAAATTCTAAATAAGGTAATAGAAAATTTTTTACAAAATTGTAGTTCTTTTTATGATATACATTTAGCTGTTTACTGTGCAGCTACTATTATAGTAGAAAGGAATTACCAAAATTTGTACAATGTTAATTATCAGAATTTACATAATAAAAAACCTGCCTGGAAACTTCGTTTAGAAGAAAAGATAAAAAAATTACGTAAAGATATTGGAATTTTAACAGCATGTTTGGACAATCAGAAAAATGTGACATATTTCAAGGTAAACCAAATTTAAAAAAAATTTAAAATTAACATTAATGACAGAGATTTATCCAAAACTAATTATTATTTTAGATAATTTAAAACAAAGTTAAAGGTTACTGCTAATCGTCTTAGACGATGTAGCTCCTGCACAAATAGGAAATTTGAAAACAAGTTATTTTCTGGAAATACTTCAAAATTTTTTAGAAATCTAAGTAAAAATTGTAATCATAAATTTCCAGAAAATAATGACATGTGGCAATATTGGAAAGATATATGGTCAATTCCTTGTAATTATAATACAAAGACTGTAAGTGATATAAGTAGTGACAATGGTAGTAAGGTGGTATTTTGTCTGCATTTACAGTTTGGCTGGATGAATTGACTAGTATGGCAAGGGTAGTACTTTAATAGTTACTGGTGTAAGGGTGACAGCGCAAAAGCTGGCCCAAATGACAACCTCACCTGCACGCGGTGCACCCTGCTAGAACTAACGAGGCTCTGTCGACCGAGTGAGTGCCGGTATAAGCAGTCCCTCTTATCAGCCAACAGCTTAGGGTGGAAGAGTTGGTAAGAGTTAGGGCACTCTATTGTCCTGGGAGGAGAAATCCTGCCTAAAGGCGGAGGAGTCAGTAAATGACCAACGGCATAGAGATTCAGAAGGCAACGGAAACCACTGCATTAAAGATCCCTATGGATATCCTAGTAAAATCAAAATGGCTGATTTCAAAACAAAATGTTCCGAGTTTCAAGTCCCCAATCGGATCTCCGGGGGACGGTTCTGAAAGAGGCGAGGAAGAGGAAGGTAATGAAGATCGGTACGTGGAACGTTAGATCCCTGTATGAAGGAGGAAAAATTCACAATGTGCTCCAAGAAATGCAACGGCTTGAAGTTAACATAATGGGCCTGAGCGAAACCAGATGGCCAGACCAAGGTGAAATGATAGTTGAACAATCAAAATATACTATTCAGGCAACAACGAACAGCAACATAGAAATGGAGTTGCAATAGTTATACACAGAAATCTCATAAATTTAGTAACCAGCTTCACACCCATATCAGATAGAGTAATTATGATAGGAATAAAGACAGCGCAAAGAACACTCAACATAATTCAAGTATATGCTCCCACGGCTGACAAAGTCGAAGAAGAAATTGACCAATTTTATCATGACGTCCAACAAGCTCTAGATATCACAAAAAACAGAGATAGTACAGTCATTATGGGAGACTTCAATGCAAAGATAGGAAAAGGTAAAGTGGATGACATTATTGGGGATTTTGGACTGGGAACAAGGAACGAAAGAGGAGATAGATTGACAGAGTTCTGCCAAGAACAGGATATGGCAATCACAAACACCTTCTACAAGCTGCATGAAAGACGATTATATACATGGAAATCGCCGGCTGATAAAGACAACAAGATTAGAAGAAATCAGATAGACTATGTTTTGATAAAGAAGAGATATCGAAATACCATTAAATCGGCCAAAACCTACCCGGGTACGGACATCGGGTCAGACCACAACCCGGTGATAGTTAAAATGGAAATCCGACTCAAGAAACAAACAGCCAGAAACAACAAAAAGCAGTTCCCAATTTCATGTCTGAAGGACCCAATGATAAAACAACAACTCACAGAAAAAATAAATGAAGAACTAAGTAAAATGGACTTAACCCGAGCTCCGACGTAAACACAAAATGGGAAACTCTTAAAACTACAATTATGGCCCCAACAACAAACCTATTAGCAACAATCAAGGATATGAACAAGAAAAAATCATGGATGAATGATGACATATTACAGTTAATGGAAATCAGAAGGTCGTATAAAAATAGAGACGAAAGCGCATATAAGACCATACAGAAAGAAATTAGGAATAAAATACGACACGCCAAAGAAAAATGGCACGAAGAAAATGCGCAGAAATAGAAGAACTTCAAGCAATACATGATGACTTCAATCTCCATAAAAAGATTAAAGAACTAGCGGGCATTAAAAGATCAAACAAAAGCAGTATTCTACTGGACAAAAACAATAAGATAATTCCAGACATCAAAGGAAACTAGAAAGATGGAAAGAGTACATCGAAGAACTGTTTGAAGATGAGAGGCAACAAGAATCAACAGATGGAGACACAGATAAGGAACGAGGCCCAAACATAACAAAGAAGAAGTTATGTACGCAATTAAAACAGCTAAAAACAATAAAGCTCCAGGACCTGACGAAACACCAACAGAAATTATCAAATTAATTGCAGAAGATCAAATCAGTACTGGTAGATCTGTACAATACTGTATATAACACCGGAATCATCCCTAGAGAATGGCTCAAATCAACATTTATTACACTGCCAAAAATCGAACGCTAAGGAATGCAAGGATCATCGGACGATCAGCCTAATGGGCCATACCCTTAAGATATTTCTTAAAATTATACATCGAAGAATTTTTAGGAAGGTGGAGCAGGATATTAGCGAAACGCAATTTGGGTTCAGAAATGCAATGGGTACTAGAGAGGCGTTGTTTGCTTTTAATGTGCTGTCTCAAAGACTCATGGACGTCAATCAGCCAATATATATAGTCTTCCTCGATTACAATAAAGCTTTCGACAAAGTCCGCCATAATCATCTCATCAAACTCATGAGAGATAAAAACATAGACAGGAATGATATCAGGATAATAACATATCTCTATTTTAACCAGACTGCCAAAGTTTCTGTACAAAATGAACTTTCAGAAGAGATAAAAATAAAACGCGGAGTAAGACAGGGATGTGTGCTCTCACCCTTACTCTTCAATTTGTATTCAGAAGATATAATACAAGAAGCACTGGTAAATCAGAAAACAACGGGAGTGAAAGTTAATGGGAAGGTTATAAACAACATCAGATATGCGGATGACACAGTACTAATAGCAGAAACCCTGGAGGAACTACAAAGGCTAATAGATCTAGTAGTACGGATCAGTGAAGAAAGGGGGCTCACACTTAACACCAAAAAGACTAAATTCATGACAATCACAAAACACCAACAACAGAGAGAGACATTATGGATCAAAGGGAGCCAGTGGAAAAGTCTGCAAATACAAGTACTTGGGAACAATTGTAAATAACAATAATGATTATTCTCCAGAAATAAGATTAAGGATCGGAATGGCTAGAACGGTGTTTAGTAAAATGAGGAATGCATTAACCAGAAGAGATCTTAGTCTACATCCTAAAATCAGAATGCTTAAATGTTACGTATTTCCAGTACTATTATATGGAATGGAAGCCTGGACGCTTAAGAAGTGCGACACTGACCGGCTAGAAGCATTCGAGATGTGGACATATCGAAGAATCCTCAGAATAAGCTGGGTGAGCAGAACAACGAACAAGGAGGTATTGAGAAGAATGGGAAAGGAGAAGGAAATAATCAACACAATTAAAATCAGAAAATTGCAATATCTGGGCCACGTGATGAGAGGGAGAGGTATACACTGTTGCAAACCATTATACAGGGAAAAATACAGGGTAAAAGAAGTATAGGAAGAAGACGCATCTCCTGGTTGAACAACCTAAGGCAGTGGTACAACAGTAGCTCTGTGGAGCTGTTCAGATCCGCAATTTCAAGGGTAAAATCGCCATGATGATAGCCAACCTTCTTAAGGGAGACGGCACGTAAAGAAGAAGAAGGTGATTTTAATTTTGATTGGTTTTATCTGGAGACAAATTATTATACAAAGTCATTGAATAAGATTATTATGTCATATGGGTTAAAGCAATTGGTTTCTGAAGCTACTAGAGTTACGAACCAGTCGGCGACATGTATTGATTTAGTATTTTCTAATAAGCAAGTTAACTGTAAGGTGCAGACAAAGATATCAGACCATTGTCCTGTTTTGATGGAAGGAGAAGAGTCAAAAACTTATATAACGCTAAGAGGTAAAATTGATATAGATTTAATGAAACGACAATTGGAATTGACTAAAGATAAATTTGAGGGTTTCAGGGAAATTGAATATAATAGATTTATTGAATGGTATGATGATGCACAGAAAACTGGTACTGGGCCCGAAAGAAAAATTTGTGTTGACAAATCATGTCCTTGGTTTAATGAAATAGTTAAGGAAGCTAGGACCATAAGAGATACAGCATATCAAAGATTTCGTTTAATTGAATCTATTAGGGTAAGCATAGCAGTGAGACTCAGAAGGCTTGGGATAGTTATAAAGTCTTGAGAAATAAATTTGTAGGAATAATTAGAGGTGAAAACAAAAGTATTATGTGGAAAATATTGATAACTGCATTGGGGACCCTAGTAAAATGTGGAAAACTTTGAAATCACTATTAAAAATAAAAATTATGTTGAGATCAGAGCTATAGATTTTGATGGTATAGTGGTAACTGATAGTTTAGAAATGGCAAATAGGCTTAATAATTATTTTGTACAAAGTATCAGAGATGTAGTTTTAGCGATACCGAATCCTGACAGTTCCTATCAAGAAGCTGACTTAGTTTATAATGGAGAGTTTTATTAGAGCTACCTGAAGTTACTAAAGAATATATTGATAAAATTGTTAGCAGTATTAAGAATGTTGGAAGTGAAGGATTGTTGAATGCTAAGATGTTGAAAGAATTCTGGAACATACTTGGTGACTCTGTTTTAAATGTTGTAAATAAGTCATTTGTGTCTTGTATTGTCCCTGAGTTATTGAAAGTTTCTTGTATAACTCCGATTTTAAAAGTTCCTAATAGTATAGTTATGTCAGATTTTCGTCCAGTGAATGTTTTACCAATAGTAGATAAGATAATGGAGACTGTTATTTACGATAGGTTAATGGATCATGTAAATAAGAATGATATTTTGTCCTTGTATCAGTCGGGGTTTAGGCATAAGCATTCGACTGAAACGGCTGTGCAACTTGTAGTAGAATCATGGAGACGGAGAGATTTAGGTAATGGTACAGTGGCTGTGTTCTTAGATTTTAAGAGAGCATTTGAGACTGTCAGTAGAATCAAGTTAGTTGATAAGTTGTACGGATACGGGATAAGAGGAAATTTTTTGATGTGGATTGAGAGTTACCTTGCAAATAGAAAACAGTATGTTAAAATAAATGGAGTGTGCTCTGATCTCAAAGCTATTGATGTGGGAGAGCCCCAAGGGAGTAAGTTAGGCCCTTTATTATTTATTTTATACCTAAATGAGTTACCAAAGATAGTTAAAAATGCTATGGTCCACCTATTCGCTGATGATGCTCTATTGTACATTTCTGGAAATGATTGTGATGAATTAATTATAGATATGAATAATGAATTATTAAATATTGTTAACTGGCTCTGTAAAAATAAATTAAGTTTGAACAGTAAAAAAACCAAATGTATGTATTTAGGAAATAAGTTTGTAAATCGTAATTTAGTTATAGGTAATGAAGTAATAGAATGGGTGGATAGTTTTAAGTATTTAGGTGTAATAATTGACTGTGATCTTAAGTTTAATAAATTTGTTGAATATATAGAAAAGAAGTTGTCTAAAAAAGTAGGTGTTATATGTAGGTTAAGAAATGTTTTGTCTTTAAATTCTAAAAAGAAAGTCTTCATGTCAATTGTTATGCCTCATGTAAGATTTTGTAATTCATTGTTGTTTTGTGTAAGTAGTAATTTGTTAAATAGATTAGAAGTCATTTGGAATAGAGCGCTTAGGGCAATCTTAAATGTAAACAGATATACCAGAGTTGCCGAAATGTTATCAAAATTAGATTTATTTAGTGTGAGTGATCAAATTTTGTATGATGTCCTAGTCTTTATTTATAAAATTGATACAGAGCAGTTACCAAAATATCTATCTGGTCTAGTCAAAAAATAGTGATATACATGAATATAACACTAGAGGATGTACAAATGTTTATAGAGATTTAAAAATTTAAAGAGTACGCAGAGATCTATTTTGATACTGGTTTAAAATTTTATAATATGTTACCAGTAGATTTAAGAAGTAAGAAAAATATTGTAGATTTCAAAACCTCATTAAAAAAAATGTTGATCTTAGTGCCTTGAAAAGTAAATTATAGTTTTAAAAAAAGAAAATAATGTATAAGTATTTTAAATTAAAGATTTGTAAATTAGCTTTAAGCTATTGTTGAATAAATAAATAAAAATAAAGAACGTAATGAATTTGGAAGTGCAGTGATTATGCAAGATAAACTCAGTAGCGACGGTGATGACAGTGAACATTACGAGGAGATTGATGAACAGTCTTTTCAGTCAAATCGTTTATTAGAAATGAAAATGTAAAGCAGTGCTCTCTCTCAGTCATCCACTTAAACATTCAAAGCATAAGAAATAAAACGGATAATCTTTTGTTGTTATTTCATGAATTTTGTATTTTTGACGTATTATGCATCGATGAACATTGGCTGAGGGAAGAAGAGCTATTGCAGTTAACTATAGACAATGATAACTATGTAATTGCCACACATTTTTCACGAATACACAACAAGCATGGCGGAACTGTAATATTTATAAGAAAGGGCATCCAATTTGAAACAATTCCGGGAATAAGAGAGTTATCTGTGGAGATGCATTTTGAGATATGTGGTGTTAAATTAACTCATCACTCGTTATCAATAATTTCATTATACAGGCCTGATCGTGATAAACAAATTTTCCTCGATAATATGGAAAAGGCTTTATTCATAGTAAGTAATCATAAAAACTTAATCTTATGTGGAGATTTTAATGTTAACTTTGCTCAAAATTCTCCACTGCTGAAACAATTATGTAATATATTTAGTACCTGCGGCTTACGCACAACAATCGCAGCCCCTACCAGGGTATCAAATACTTCAAGCTCTTGTATTGACAACATTGTTACGAATCTACAACATACGCTGTACCACACTTTTAATGTGTCAATAGATTTTTCTGACCATCACGCCCAAATGTTATTTGTTAAATCGAACACTAAAAATAAAAGATTGTTTGCACGGAGGTACATAATTAATCAAAACAACGTAATTTCATTTAAGAATCATCTTAAAAAGGTAAAGTGGGATTTATTGTATTCTGAAAATCATGTTGACTTGTTTGTAACTCATTTTTTCAATATACTTCGACCAATATTTGCAAAATGCTTTCCCCTTAGGAAGCAGTACTTTACAAGTAGTAAAAAAAACTGGGTTACTAAAGGGATTCGTAGATCTAGTAAAACGAAAAGAGAACTTTACCAAAAAATCCGGCAAAACCCTCAGCCAGACATAATTGCACATTACAAACTGTACACTAATGTTTTTAAAAAGGTTATTATAAACGCAAAAAAAATACATTCGAAAGGCGTTATTATGAATTCAACTAATACAGCTAAAGCAACTTGGCAATTGATTAATAATAACTTAAATAGGCGGATCCATAAACTTACTAACATATCGCTAAACATAGATAATAAAGTAATTGACAACCCCCAAGAAGTTGCGAATCAATTTAACGAATATTTCGCATCCTTAGCACGAGAAAATATAAAATAGTTCCTAAAACTATGATTTTACAAGGGATTTTGCATCGCCACAGAATTCGTTCTTTTTGTCACCTGTAACAAAGAACGAACTGTATAATGTAGTAAGTAATCTAAATAAGACAAACGCATGTGGCTGCGATAATATACCTATTAAAATTTACCAAGAAGTTTTTGATCTTATACAGGAACCACTAATTTCATTAATAAACTTGATTTTCACTACTGGGGTCTTTCCAAAGTACGGTAAAGTTGCGAAAATAAAGCCTTTACATAAATCCAAATCAAAAAAGGAGATCCAAAACTATAGACCTATATCAATTTTAAACTCTTTTTCAAAAATAATTGAATCGGTTTTAAAAAACAGGTTGATGTCTTTCTTCGAATCCCATAATCTTTTCAATAAATCACAACACGGCTTTAGATCAAATAAGTCAACAACAACAGCCTTGCAAACTTTGTTAAGTTATATCCACGATGCACATAATAAGGGTAAGGTGGTGGCATCCATAAACTGCGATCTATCCAAGGCCTTTGACATGGTTGACCACGGTTTGTTGATGTCTAAACTCTACCACTATGGAATTAGAGGGGTTGCCTTAAAATTGTTAAAATCATTTATAAGTGAACGGTATCAATATGTTACAAGTGAAAAAATTCTCAGTTCGGGAGAAATAATAGAGGCCAAGTCAGAGTTAAGTTTAGTAGAATATGGGGTGCCCCAAGGCTCTATCCTTGGTCCCATACTTTTTATAATATTTATTAATGACCTACCAATTAATTTTACATCTCCGTGCAACGTCTTAATTTATGCAGACGACACTAACGTAACTGTTGCTTGTAAAAACGATGAGCTAGAAAGTTATCTAAATAACATAATGAAAACGCTTGTAAACTGGTTTAATGCAAATCAACTTTTAATGAACGTAGACAAAACAAGAATTTTAATATATAGTAAAAACTCAACAGTTAGTATTAGAGACCTAAAGTTTGAATCCAAAAACATCGAAACGTGTGAATCCTGTAGTTTCTTGGGGTTACTTTAGATCGTACAATGTTTTCATTACGAAAACGAGATACATGCAAGCTGTTTTTTGAAAAACACTGCATTAAAACTATCTATGCCCTATATATTCTGGAATGTCTGTGTTTAGTTTTCAAAATAAATCGCAATTCTCTCTAAATTCCGATCATCACTCGTATAACACGAGATTCAAAAACAACTTTACTTTAGCCGCATCAAACAATAGAGCATATTACACCTCATATTTACAAATGGGTCTAAGATTCTACAACGTTCTTCCTCAACATATAAAGTATATAACGATATATAAACAATTCAAACAAGAAGTTTCAAAAGTCCTCAACAAAAGGCATTGTATTCATTGGATGATCCTTTTGTCAATGTTGCAGCTTAGGTAACAGTATGTTTAGAGTTTTTGTTAAAGAATTTAAATACCATTATGTGATATCTATGTTTTATGTACCTGTACATTTCTATTATTGTAAGTATTGTGTATATTTTACCCCAAACGGCAAACAAATAAATTAACAACATTTGGATTGATGACTTAGAAAATAATACTCAAAATTTACAGTGGAATGAAGACAATTCTATATCTTTGAGTGAATTTTCAAACTCTTTAATGTGTTGCTCAAATTGAGTTGTCCTGGTTTAGACAATATACAAAATTTTTGGTTAAAGAAATTCAATGCTATCCATTTACCACTTCTTTTTGGTTTGGTTTGGTGTTGAATGATCCATCAATAATTCCGGAATTCTAATGTACGGGTGTTACCTACATGCTTTATAAAAATGGAGAGCCTTCGGATCCCAAAAACTTTCGACCAATTACATGTTTAACAACTATTTATAAATTATTTACGTCTATCATTTCTAATAAAATTCAAAATCATTGTAAAATTAATAATATCATTAATATTGAACGAAGTGGAGCATTAAAAAAAACACAAGGATGTCGACAACAACTAATATTAGATACCATTATTACTAAATTAAGCAACGTAAGTAAAAGAAATTTAAGTATCTGTTATATTGATTATAAAAAAGCCTATGATTCAGTTCCACATGACTGGCTTTTGAAAATCTTACGAATTTATAAAATTAACGATAAGTTCATAAATATATTATCATTTATGATGTCACTGTAGAACACGACTATAATCAATGGCAAAAAAAATCTAAATAAAATCAAAATTAATCGTGGTATTTTTCAAGGAGACTCATTAAGTCCTCTTTGGTTTTGTTTAGCTTTAAATCCTCTTTCAAAATTATTAAATCACTCGTCATCTGGTTTTACTATAAATTTTAAATCTAATTTGTTATATATGGACGACCTTAAATTATTTGCACGTTCGACCTACCATCTTGAAAACTTAATCAAAATTACTAAATTATTTAGTAGAGACATTTCGATGAATTTTGGATTAGATAAATGTGCAAAATTAGATATAGTAAAAGGAACACCCATTAACAACTCTGGATATTGTTAATGAAATTCCGAAATTGTTACCGCACCAATTTTATAAATATTTGGGAATAAAACAAAATTTTGCTATAAATCATACTTTTTTAAAAAATGAATTTAGACTAAAATATATTGATAGATTAAAATTATATTAAAATCTAAATTTTACTCAAAAATATGTTTTTGGCAATTAACATTTGGTGGTTCCTATCATTTCATATTCCTTTGGAATTTTAAAATGGCCGGATACTGATTTAAATGCTTTAGATACATTAACCAGAAAATGTTACAAAATATAGATATCTACATCCAAATTCCGCAATTGAAAGATTATATATTAAAAGAAAAGATGGTGGTCGTGGATTAATGAATTTATTTAATTTGTGTAAAAAACAAATTAAATCACTAAGACAATATTTTTATTCCTTACAAAATCCATTCTTTCTTAATATAATTAATTTAGACAAAAACTATTCGGCACTAAATTTAAGTAATAAAAATTTAGAATGTGACGAAAAAATTAATTTTGAATTAAATTGGAAACGCAAAATTTTACATAGTAAGTATCCGACAATTTTGGATTCGAAAGGAATTGATAGAAAGATGTCAGTGAGTTGGTTAGCGAGTGGAGCATTATATTCAGAAACTCAAGGATTCATGTGTGCAATACAGGATTATGTTATTGCAACACGGAATTATAGAAAGCATATCATGGGTCTAGATGTTTCTGATAATTGTCGAAGATGTAATGTTCCAAATGAAACTATTGAACACATTATAGCTGGTTGTTCGACTCTCGCTCCCACTGATTACCTTTCCAGACATAACCAAATTTGCAAAATTCTACACCAACAAATTGCTAAGAAATGTGATTTATTAAACAATGTCAGTCCGTATTACAAATATTTTCCGGAATCGGTTATAGAAAATACTGAATATTTACTATACTGGGACCGATTAATATTAACCGATAAACAAATTTCCCATAACAGACCTGACATTCTACTAATAAACAAAATTTTTAAATATGCTGTCATTATTGAAATAGCCATACCACTATCCTCAAATCTTATGAACAGAATCTGAAAAAATATGAAGAATTAGCTATAGAAATGATGACAGTATGGAAATTAACAAAAGTTCATATAATACCAATAGTTATTTCGACCACAGGTGTAGTATCGTCCAAATTTAAAACCCATTTACTAAATTTAAATTTAGACCGAAATATCTTTCCATTATTGCAAAAAACCGTTTTACTAGAAACATGCCACATAGTTCGTAAATTTTTGTCTATAAATTCATAATACTAATATTTAATGTATTTACTATAGTTATCTTTTAATTTTATATAATTACACATCTAGGTATAATATCTCTTAAAACAAAATGTAGTATTATAGTTGGAGTAATGCCCTGTAATATTCAGAACCTCCACTGTATGTGAGTTAGAAAATAAATAATAATAATAATAATAATAATAATAATAATAACACGAATCTGTACAGATCAAGCACATTCTTGTCATGAAACAAATTAAACAATAGTAATTATTTAGATTTTTCTTGATGTGTGGTATCAGTTTTTAATAGAAAAATATTAAATTCAATTGATGCATTCAACAGATGTAGATTCGGTTGCTGACGATATTCACGTAGCTGCGACAAGGCTACAAGCGACTTACTGCCGGAAATATTAACCAAATTTATTAACAATTTCTGGAATAGTGTAGTGTAAGAAAATTAAAAAACCGTACAACTGCCAAGAACTCTCTTCCAACGTGGTCTTATACAACAATTGAATAACCAACGACCGCGATGACAATCCCCGCCCACTGGGGCTCTTTCCCCTCCACTTTTTGTACTCATCCACGTGGGAGGCGTATATTTGGAGGGTGGGGTCGGCCTCTTTTCAGGGGTCTTTTTCAGCCGTTGGGCCGAGTTGGTCCTTTGGCTGTATACCCCTTGTAGGTTAGGCAGGATTTTATTTTTATTTATCAAAGTAGAATGGTTGATACTCTGTTATGGAACAGTTATTTTTTATTTTAACTGAAAGTTACACCAACATGTCTTACTTATTTATGAGCTGTAATACAAAAGACAAAAGGGTTTTTTAATAATAATTTATTCGACTACGTCATGGGTGAGACAGCGGAATGATTATGCAGTTACGGTTAAACCGCATATAAATTACTTCAAAAAGATGGATTTTCCATATTATTTATATTGTATATGCATGTATGCATAATACCTAAGTAATTACGACCTCGTTATTATGAGCATAGATATACATGTTATTAAAAATTATTTTATTTGAAGGAAGTTTAAAAAACGACTGTCTGACATAGAAATAGATATTTATTATACAAGGGAAAAAAGTAATAGATTTTAGCTCGAGGTGTTCCTTTGTCTCCCGACACGAAGCGGAGGGAGACAATTACACCGAGAGCTAAAATCTAATATTTTTCCCGTGTATAATACACTTTTTTTTTCTGTGACGATATTGAAAAAACCATATTTTAGAATGTTTTATTATACAAAAGTTACATATCCTTTATATCAAAATTACAATTATTAAATGTGCATTGCATGAATGACATGTTCCTTGAACTATTCCGTACAACAGTCGAATTTTCTTGTGTTAAAAATATATTTCCTGCCATGGAGACAGCTGCCATTGATGTACCTGGTTGCAAATCGGGTGTTATTTCAGCAATGCCACACGTTCTAAACACTTTATGAGCTATTTCTGTTCTGTGTGCTACCGATTCATCAACATACCCTTCAGCGACTATTGATGATTTCCAACCGCCATGTTTCTTTAGTGTCATCAGATCTCCCTAAGATTCAGCTAAAAGTGTAGCAGACGATCTTCGAAATGAATGACCTGTATATGAGTTAGCATTTTCAAGTTGAAGAAAATTAGCTACTGCTTCAGGTACCTTATAAAATTGATTTTTATCCACAACCTGATTGATACATTTTCCATTGCAAAATGTATAAAACAGGCGGCGACCTCTTGTTGCTACTGAACGAAGGGCTATGTACGTTCGGTAATATTTAATATATTGTTCGGTAACTACAAATCTCCTGTTTACATCATTCTTTGTTTGCTTAAGTTTCACAATTATTAACGTTCCCGAATCTTCAATATCATCTAATGTAATTTGGCTGATTTCACAAATTCGACAAGCTCCTGCAATCCCAACAACAACAACCTTGCTCATTAAATATACTTCACCGGGAGCATTTTTTAAAAAATCACTAATTTGTGTACTCGTAAAAATCACAGCTTTCTTGGGCGTGTAACCTTTCCCATTTTGTTTCAGAAATGTAATTAGTTTGAAATGTATACATTATTATTGGATTGTAACATACTTTTTTAACCATTGAGTAATTCGACACTGTTGATTGCTTTTGTTTGTTGTGCAAGTTCCAAAAAATAAGCCAATAACACCGTCTCTAAGAAAGAACTGCATGTGTTTTTCATCTTCCATTCTATAAATATTGAATACGCGGTTTCGTAAATTTTCCGTGATTTAGCTGGCAATAATTTTTGGGACGCTACTTTTGCTGCTGCTACTAACTCCGGTGGAGTCAAAAAAAAACTCGGAATCAGACATTTTTTAACTTTATATTATTAATATTGTATTGTGTATTGTTGGTGGTGCGCTGCTCAGAATTCTTCATCCTCTTCAGCGCGTGGATTGCGTGGTCGTTGAGATTCGTGATTGTGTGGTATGCCTGTTGACATCATTGTGTTGAGGTTTTTGGTATTTCAAAAAAAAAAAGCGTTCTAGTGGTTGGTGATGCTGTTGTTGGTATGGACTGTCCTGTTGTCGCTCGGTTGTGGCTGATGCTGTTGGTGCTCTGAGTATCTGAAATAAATAGAAACATGTGTTAGTTGTGTGAATACATTATCGGTGTTAACAGAACAGAATGAATAAATTGTCGATACTGTATACTTAGCTAGGGTACCAGTCTTCGCTCCGGACCTTTGTATGATTACCCGAAAAGGGCAACCACCTCTGAACCGTGCGTGAGGATCACTCCCCACAGGTCCACGCAGTTTGTGCCTGAACGAGCTCCGCTGCCACCTTACGGATGAGAGGTAGGACCTTCTCCATATCGAGACCTCCGAGGAGCCCCAATATGGCGTCGAACCCTAAGGCGGGTTGGGCAGGCAGGGTAACGACATCGGCGGGAGCCGTTCTCGGTATTTCCGCCTTCTCAACCTTTCCTGCTGTCGCTCGGGCGTAACTGACGCCGGTCCGGGTTGAAGAAAGCGCCACCGTCGGAAGTGTCCTCTTCAGTCGCTGTGGTACTTCCGTCTTCTTCCGTTGTGAAGGCCGAGGAAACTTTGGGCAGCCCCTGTAGCTAGTGGGGTGGTCCCCACCACAGTTAACACACTTAGCCTGGTCTGTAGTGGGTTTCGTGCATTCACTGGAGTGGTGATCTCCGGC
This sequence comes from Vesta saturnalis, assembly GCA_036346205.1. Classification (NCBI taxonomy): domain Eukaryota; kingdom Metazoa; phylum Arthropoda; class Insecta; order Coleoptera; family Lampyridae; genus Vesta; species Vesta saturnalis. The sequence goes on along the minus strand of JARFJB010002395.1, from coordinate 53,373 downwards.
GCACTTTACACAGCGTGCTGCCGCCCTGCAGCAACGCTGTGCAAGACAGAAACCTTGACACCGGTGACACTGCCCGATACCAGATTTCCGCCGCAAATCCTCTACAGTCACGCGGAGGCGGGTGACGTGCTTCACCTCCCGGATCTTGTTGTCTTCCTGTACACAGTACATTAATGTTTTGCATTTTTAGCTCTGAACTAACGTCAACCTCCTTAGTCAATCGCTCGCTCTTGCTTGATAAGTGTGGTACGGAGTACCACGCTTATCCATATACTTCATCAGCCTGTCTCTGTCCTGGAGTGAGGCAGGCTGAATCCGGATTCCCTCGCTGAAGGCCTTGGCTCTCATGAAGACGATCCGTTGTCGTCGGGAGAACGCGACCCAGTTCGAAGGATTACTGGAGGCATTTTCTCCCTGTTATCTTCTTGTGTCGTCTGCTCCATCGCTGCAGCGCTGTCGGTGAAGGGTTCCAGGGCCTGGAATCCGTTGTCCGTGGGCGGCAGCGTAGACGGCGAACCTTCGGGGTCTTCGTCGGCTTCTTCTTTTGCAACACGAAGTCGTCGGGGCTGGTAGATCCGGGGCGGGCCTCTTCGAAATCAAGCCAAGAACAAATTCGAAAACGATTTCTTTAAATGCATGAACAATGGTGTATTTAGTAAAACAATGGGGAATGTCGACAAAAGAAGAGTAATAAAGTTATTAACACATTTGGAAAATAACGGACGTCGCTTGGGTCTAGCACAGTACGTCGCAAAACCACAATTTATTATTTTTATTCAATTTACTGATAAATTATTTCCAGTGGAGTTGTCCAAACAGGTCGTTATTTATAGCAAACCCGTATATGTTGGATTTAGTATTTTAGATCTTTCCAAAATTATTATGTATCAAATTTTTCACGATATATTGCGCATTCATTACGGTAATAATGTAACGTTGCTCTATACAGACACAAATTCTTTAATTGTCGAGATAACAACTGATGATGTGTGTGCCCATATGCGGAATAATGTTGATGAATATGACACGCCCAACTATCAAAACGGTCTGCATGGGATTACAACGAATACATACGTCGTTGGAAGAATGAGAAATGAGTATCCAGGGAAAGCTATTCAATATTTTTATGGAGCAGGATCAAAATCTTATTGTCTAAGGCTTGCTGATGATCAAGTGGTTAAGAAAGCGAAAGGTGTTAAGAAAATCGTTATTCAAAAAGTGCTGACGGAGGTAGACTACAAATCTGTTGCGGAAGCGTCTGATAAAACAGTAATATATGAATGTTCGTGTTTAGATCAAGGTTGCATGATATATACACTGAGATGTTAAACAAAATCGACTTTAGGTCCCAGGATGACAAACGGTATCGATTGCGTGAAACGTGTACAACATTGGCGTGGGGGCATTGGCGAATTCCGGAATTGGAGAACGTCGATCCTTTGAGTTGTCTACGAGTGGTTGCTAGGCAAATGAAATTGTGTAATCCAGTTAGTAGCTAATAGTTTGGGTACTAATACTTGTTAGCTTTAGGAGTGTATATATTATCTCCATAATGAAGATATAAACATGTATAACCATACATGTTAATATGTATAATATCTACACACCATTCCAGGTCGGCTACTTAATGTAGTAACTTTTTAGTGGATTAAATACTATTATTATGACATAATTCATTATCGAGGCAATATATATATATATATATATATATATATACATAATGTACTCATATTGTGTGATATATAAAAGAAATAAACAAAAAATATATATTTACAATTTTTATTTAAAAAAGTGTATAAGATTGAATGCATTACATAAGTATCGTACAGATGGTATACATTAGACAGAGTGCAGTGCCATAATGATTTACAATGGTAATAACAAACTGGTTGCAAAGCAGGAAGAGTGGGATATTCCTCAAGTTCTACAACCGGTTGTGTAACTAATTTTTTTATGTAATCCGCTTTCTCTCTACCCTTCAAGTAGACAGTATCTGTAGGTTGAATCAAGCGACTGAGGATTCTGCTAAATTGCTGTGGTGGTGTATGCCCCTCTCCCCATTTTATACAGTGAATTAACCAAGTAGCTTGACGGCGACTCTCCGCATCTAACGTATGCCATAGATACGCTGATTTAAACATATAGTGGGCTACTTGTGTTACATTAAAAATTGCTAGTCCTTTCGGTATAAAAACTTTTGAAAGTTTAAAGTCTTGTACGTCGACTATGACGGGCATCGTATTACAGCTGTCCTACTGCTTTATTTAACGCGTTATACGTAACTAAGCGATCGTGGAGTATAACACAGTATGCTGACGTATTCGCGGGTATGTTGACTGCTGTTTCGAATTCTACACGAATTACTGCTGCTGTAGAGTGTAATGTCTCTTTTGGATTCGAACAGTCCGCCACTATCAATGGTGCGACTGTCGTAAATTGATTAGGTGTGAGTAATGGTTGACCATCTCTTGTCGGTTGCGGCTGCGGCGGCGGAGGTGGCCGACGTGTCTTCTAGAGGGAAGGGGGGGTGATGCCTTCTAACGGTGGCGGTCGCGTCTTCTTTTACCGGCTCCTCTTCTGTGCGGTGACGGCAGGCGGCTCGTCGCTGCTCGCTCTCTCGAACAGTAGATCGAGCAGTGACGGTATCGCTGGCGATATCCGGAACTCCAGGGACGTCGTCGGTGACAGCTCTCCCTGAGCTGCCCGTTTCTCTAGGAACTGCTTGTAGTAGCGCCTGTTTTCTAATAAAAATAGATTTGTTAATTTAGTTTTTCAGAAAGTTATTCTAGTTTCAATGAGTAAAATAATGGACAGCGATTCCGAATCTAAGTTTTGTTTTACTCCACCGGAATTAGTAGAAGCGGTATCATTGAAACTATTGCCAAGTAGATCACGAAAAATTTACGAAAACGCGTGTGGAAAATTTATGGAATGGAAATTGAAAAATAAATGCAGTTCTTTTTCGGAAACAGAGTTATTCGCGTGTTTTGCTATATTGGTGTGTGGTCGATTTATTCAAGAAGCACATTACAAACTAATAATAATGTGAATATTTCCAAATATGTCAAGTTAATCACATTCCTAAAGCAAAATGGAAAAGGTTACAAGCTTAAGAAATCTAAAATTTTCACTAGTACCAAAATTAAAGATTTTTTATGTAATGCTCCTGATGAAGTTTATTTAATGACTAAGGTGATTGTAGTATTGGGAATTTCGGGAGCTTGTCGAATTTGTGAAATAAGCCAGATAACGTTAGATGGCATAGAAGAATCCGGAAATTTACTAGTAATGAACATTAGTCAACGAAAAATGGTGCAAGAGATTTGTAGTCACTGAAGAATAAGTTAAATTTTATTATTTTGTTTTATTTTTTAGGTTAGAACCTTGCGGTTTTCGCGATACCGTGCTACTTTTTAATGAAACCAAAGATGCACTAATCAAATTTGCCATTGTCATCTTAGTTTTTGTGCTACAGGGTGATTTTGGAAAAATTGCATTTTCAGTCATCCCCTGTAACGGGGACAATTGGTCCCCGGACAATTTTCGGACAATTGTAGCGACATTTCGTAGACAATTCGTCAATAAGAAAAACCAAGGAAGATTACACCTACTCCAAATATTTGACGATTTATCAATTTAATGGGTGTAATTACAACAATTACAGAAAATAACCAAATCATTAGCATAAATAGTGTGACCCTTTTGAATTGAAATACTTGGTAAGTGAAAGTGTAAGTGAAAGAGGATAATTATACTTAGTAATTACGGAAACGCCGTGTCATTATATATGTATTATTAATATGTTGTCTTATCTCTTAACAACATAGGTAATTAGGGTTACACTATTTATGCTAATGATTTGGTTATTTTCTGTAATTGTTGTAATTACACCCATTAAATTGATAAATCGTCAAATATTAGGGTAGTAATCTTCCTGGTCCTTTCTACTCTGACGATTGTCACTAAAACGAATGTCCGAACGAATTGTCCGGAGACAAATTGTCCGAGGACCAATTGTCCGTACCCCCCTGTAACTCTGTTATTGTCAGACATATTAAAAAAGTAAAAACTGATATTTGTAGGTTTTTTTTTACGTAGAATCTAGTGGCTATAGTCAGATTTTCTTTAGAGGTCACAGTTTTTGAGATATTGACATAATCTACTGTTTTTAATGGGACATCCTATATATTTTTTTAAAATCTTTTTCCCCTTGCCAAGAGCTCATCAAAAATATAGCATAGTCTATATTTATTTTTATAAATAACGTGACAAAATGATTTTTTTTCTATAATTTACATTGATAAAAAACAAAATAATTAATTAATCACAAATATTCTTCAAAGTGCAAACCATTATGTCTCCTACAAGTTTCACAAAATTTATAAATTCTTTTAATATCATTTTCCAAAATAAATGATTGTCTTCGAAATTCTGCAAAAGCATTTTCCGTTGCAATTTTTAATTGTTGCATGTTGGCATATTGCCTTGAATAAATTTTATTCTTTAAATACCCCCACAAAAAAAATCCAAAGCCGAGAGATCCGGTAATCGTGGTGGCCATCGAACAGGTCCATTTGTTCCAATCTATCTCCTGGGAAAACGTTCATTTAGCCAGTTTTGTATTATTCTAGCTTTGTGGGCTGGAGCCCCATCCTGCTGGAAGAATATATCGTTCAGTTGAGCCAGTGGAATATCTTCTAAAATGTTTATAGTTTTTTCTTGTAGAATTTGTAAGTACCCATTAGAGTTAAAGTTTTCTTCACTATTTTTCGGTTAAAAATAAAGCAGGAGACATTAAACCCGAACCTGCCTTGACGCTCTCTAGGAAAAATCACGTGGGTGTTTTCTTGACACCAAAACCGCGAATTGTGTGTATTAAGAATTCCCAAACTTGTGAAATGTGCCTCGTCTGACCAAATTATTTTTTTTTTCAATATTGTCCTGAGTTTTCATATTTATAAACCAATTGCAGAACTCCAATCTACGTTCAGCATCACCAGGGTGCAGATGATGAACAAGTTTATACTGTAGGGTTTGGAAAAAATTTTATGTTTTTTAAATCCTTCTCACCGAGGGGTTCAGGAGTGGCTTGAACAACTGCTAAAACGTTGATCTCTGATTCCTCGATCTCTTTGTTGTAAACTCGGATCGAGGTTTGTTAAACATCCATGTTGGCAAAGATTAAATTTTAATTTTGGAATATTCTTCTGTCAGGTTGTCTTCTTTCGGGATATCTATATGACAAAATAGGTATATAAAATAAATACAATTTCTAAAGTAAAGATTAACTGACCTGTTCAGATAGAGTTCTAAGGCCTGGTCTGCGTTTTCATTAGATAATATGAAGCAGGTATTCATATCATATTTCTCAAAGTTTTAAAATTTTTGGTTTCGAGCCATTTTAAAAAATAATTAAACAACAACAACAACAAGAACAAGAACGATAACAATAAACAAAAACAACGAATAACAATAAATATCAGCACTAAATTTGGGAAAATGTAACCAGGAATATTTTGAGAGAAGCAGAAACTTCAAAAATCAAATACCTAAGTAATGGCAGAACGTTAATTATTTTGTTTTTTTGCGTTACCATGGTTACCCACGGCTGTCCACTATTATCAATGTAAATTATAGAAAAAAATTATTTTGTTACGTTATTTATAAAAGTAAATATAGACTATGCTATATTTTTGAAAAGCTCTTGGCAAGGGGAAAAGATTTTAAAAATATATAGGGTGTCCCATAAAAAAAAGTAGGTTATGTCAATATCTCAAAAACTGTGACCTCTAAAGAAAATCTGAGTACGCCACTGGATTCTACGTAAAAAAAATCTAATATAAGTTTTTACTTTTTTAATATGTCTGACAATAACAGAGGTACAGGGGATAACTGAAAATGCAATTTTTCCAAAATCACCCTGTAGCACGCAAACTAAGATGGCTATGGCAAATTTGATTAGGGCAGCTTTGGTTTCATTAAAAATAGCACGGTGTCGAGAAAACCGCAAGGTTCTAACAAACGAAAATGGGACAACCTGTATATAGCCCTTCGCCCAACAGCAGCAAAATATCTTTTTATACATACCGCAGTGGAAAATGTATTAATCAGGTTGTGGATAAAAATTAGTTTTATAAAATACCTGAAACAGTGGCCAATTTTCTTGGATTAGAAAATGCTAGCTTATACACTGGCCATAATTAAACAACAACAACAACAAGAACAAGAACGATAACAATAAACAAAAACAACGAATAACAATAAATATCAGCACTAAATTTGGGAAAATGTAACCAGGAATATTTTGAGAGAAGCAGAAACTTCAAAAATCAAATACCTAAGTAATGGCAGAACGTTAATTATTTTGTTTTTTTGCGTTACCATGGTTACCCACGGCTGTCCACTATTATCAATGTAAATTATAGAAAAAAATTATTTTGTTACGTTATTTATAAAAGTAAATATAGACTATGCTATATTTTTGAAAAGCTCTTGGCAAGGGGAAAAAGATTTTTAAAAAATATATAGGGTGTCCCATAAAAAAAAGTAGGTTATGTCAATATCTCAAAAACTGTGACCTCTAAAGAAAATCTGAGTACGCCACTGGATTCTACGTAAAAAAAATCTAATATAAGTTTTTACTTTTTTAATATGTCTGACAATAACAGAGGTACAGGGGATAACTGAAAATGCAATTTTTCCAAAATCACCCTGTAGCACGCAAACTAAGATGGCTATGGCAAATTTGATTAGGGCAGCTTTGGTTTCATTAAAAATAGCACGGTGTCGAGAAAACCGCAAGGTTCTAACAAACGAAAATGGGACAACCTGTATATAGCCCTTCGCCCAACAGCAGCAAAATATCTTTTTATACATACCGCAGTGGAAAATGTATTAATCAGGTTGTGGATAAAAATTAGTTTTATAAAATACCTGAAACAGTGGCCAATTTTCTTGGATTAGAAAATGCTAGCTTATACACTGGCCATAATTAAACAACAACAACAACAAGAACAAGAACGATAACAATAAACAAAAACAACGAATAACAATAAATATCAGCACTAAATTTGGGAAAATGTAACAAGGAATAATTTGAGAGAAGCAGAAACTTCAAAAATCAAATACCTAAGTAATGGCAGAACGCTAATTATTTTGTTTTTTTGCGTTACCATGGTTACCCACGGCTGTCCACTATTATCAATGTAAATTATAGAAAAAAATTATTTTGTCACGTTATTTATAAAAATAAATATAGACTATGCTATATTTTTGAAAAGCTCTTGGCAAGTGAAAGAAGATTTAAAAAAATATATAGGGTGTCCCATAAATATAAGTAGCTTATGTAGGTTATGTCAATATCTCAAAAACAGTGACCTCTAAAGAAAATCTGAGTACGCCACTGGATTCTACGTAAAAAAATCTACAAATATAAGTTTTTACTTTTTTAATACGTCTGACAATAACAGAGTTACAGGGGATGACTGAAAATGCAATTTTTCCAAAATCACCCTGTAGCACACAAACTAAGATGGCTATGGCAAATTTGATTAGTGCAGCTTTGGTTTCATTAAAAATAGCACAGTGTCGCGAAAACCGCAAGGTTCTAAACCTAAAAAATAAGCGAGATACCCCGTAAAACAAACGAAAATGGGACAACCTGTATATAGCCCTTCGCCCAACAGCAGCAAAAAATCGCCGTCTTTTTATACATACCGCAGTGGAAAATGTATTAATCAGGTTGTAGATAAAAATCAGTTTTATAAAATATCTGGAACAGTGGCCAATTTTCTTGGATTAGAAAATGCTAGCTTATACAAGGGTCATGCATTTCGTAGATCGCCAGATACCCTTCTTGTGGAATCTGGAGGAGACTTGTTAACATTAAAAAAACACGGCGGTCGCAGAAGGGTATGTTTATGACTCGATAGCGCAAAGAACAGAAAGTGCTAACAAACTATTACAAACGTATTACAATGCATCAGCTAAGGTAACACCAAATTTCCGGCTAACTACATCCAGAGCAGTGATATCCGTGGCAGAAAATGTTATTTCTGCTGAAGAATTTTCTAATGTAGCAAAAGTTTCAAATCGTCCTTGGAAAAAGACTTTCATGCAATGCAGGTTTAACAACTGTACTTTCAATGTTAAGAAAATGTAACTTTCGTTTTTAAAGAAATTGTTGTGTTTATATTTATTTGTATTATGTATACGTTCCCAGGAAAAAAGAACCTATTTGTTTCCCCGGAAAAAAAGTGTTTCCATTAAAAGTGACATTTTAGTACCTGCCAAAAGAGACAAAATGTCAAATTTTTTTACCGCCACAGAAAAAACTGTTTTTTTTCTTTACAATACAGCTTATTATTATTATAAAAGAGGTTGCATAATATAGTGAGAAAAAATATCTGTATAACGACATATACCATTGTATTTCAATTTTAAAGTTAATTGCATCATTAAGAGGAAACAATGGATCAAGCCAAATACTTTTCTGTTTTTAATTATACAAATTTAAATCGTAAAATAATATAAGGAATAAAAATACCGGATATATTTGGAGATGACTAACAAAGGTTTGTTATTTTCTGTAATAAAATGATGTCTTTTAAAAGATCTTAGATTTTTAAGTTAGCGCGTATTCACTTAAAAATTATTTTATTGCAATGAAGTTTAAACATCTGTTTGACATAGTTTTTAAAATGAGTGTTTATACCGTAATGACCATGTTATAAAGAAAAATGCATAGCTAACACAAAAATGTTATTAAAATTACTTTTATTTGAGTAAAGTTTAAACGTCTGTTTAACATTATCACATTTCTTTAGATAAATTTTTGACCACGTCTATACAAATTATGTTTTTAAAAATTATTATTACATTTAGCCTTTAACAATAAGGTCATTTGTTATTAAAAAAGATAAACATCATACTTATTTACATATTTACTTTTGAACTTACTCGTTCACAACAAAAACTTATAATAATTAAACATCATACTTATTTTACCTTGAGAAAAGCCACCTTCAATTGATCTTGAAATTAGTCACAGACCTGGCTTTGAAGTAGGCCTTTAGGTTGGCCTTGTGAATTTTCAATGACTTAATTCGACCCTGAAAAGATTACTATAAAAACGAGGATCTGAGCCTCGACATCCCTGAATTGGGGCTCGAACGAGTAGCATCGATACTTAGCGTAAGCTAATAAATAAAAAAAAAGTTAGGATTTCTGCCGGTGTCGTTTTCACGATGCCGCGCAGTTTTGTGAGGTTCGTCGACATGGCCAACTCCGAGGATGATTGTGGTCCCCCGCCGTTGGGATTCCGCAAATCATCCAGCAGATCCCGTCGCTGCTCAGATTGCCGTACCAGCCACCACACAGCATCAACGCACCACCGACCGTCGTCACACAGAAGAAACGTCGACCCAAGAAGACTACGCCGCCAGAACCAGTAGAAGACGCCGCCCGGCTTGCCGAGGCACAACCAGCTGCCCCATCGACGTCCACCGCCGCCGCAGCCGCCAACGACGCCTCACAAGGAAGTAAAGAAGAAGATGCCCGTCTCGGATCCGCTAGCGCCGATGCCTTCGCAACCCAGAAGAAGAGGTCGAAGAGAACACCGACCGCACGCCCGCCAACGCCGCCCCCGACGGACAACGCGTACCAGGCACTATAGGAGTACACCGACAGCTCTACAGCGATGGAGCAGACGCAGACCACAGAAGACACTAGGGAGAAAGTACCCCCGGCAATCCTTCGTCAGAGGGAGAACTGGGTCGCTTTCTCCCGTGAACTGGATAGAGAACGGATCACCTTCACGATAGCCAAGGCAACCCGCGAGGGAATCCAGATCCAGCCTGAGACAGGCTGATGAGGTATATGGATAGGTGTGGTACGCCGTACCACACCTATCAGGCAAGCAGCGAACGTCTCGCTAAGATAGTAATACAAGGCTTGCCCGTACAGCTATCCGAAGCTAACATTAGCTCGGAGCTTACGTTACACGGGATTAAAGTAATCTCTTGTTTCAGAATGAAGCAGCGAGGCCGAGAGATCCCCTTGTGTTAGTACACCTACCAACCGAAGAGGACAAAAAGAAGATCAGAGAGGTGGAATACGTCGCCCGCCTACGAGTCACCGTAGAAGACTTGCGGCGGAAATCCGACATCGAGCAGTGTCACCGGTGTCAAGGATTCCGTCACGCACCGCGTTGCTGCAGGACGGCAGTACGCTGTGTAAAGTGCACCGGAGATCACCACTACAGTCAATGCACTAAACCCCGCACAAACCAGGTAAAGTGTGTTAACTGTGGTGTGGACAACCTCGCCAGCTACAGAGGATGCCCGAAGTTTCCTGCAGAGACCGAAGAGGACACCACAGACAGCGGCGTCGTCTTCAACTCGGACCGGCGTCAGCTACGCCCGTGTGACGACAGGTGCGGTAGAGAAAGCCGAAGTACCGACAGCGGCTCCCGCCGCTCCCGATACCACACCTATTCAGCCCGACTTAAGGTTCAACGCTATATTGGGCCTCCTCGGAGGTCTCGATACGGAGAAGGCCCTACCTGTTATCCGAAAGGTGGCAGCGACACTCGCACAGGCGAAAACTGCGACTGACCTATGGGGAGTGATCCTCATACACGGTCAGGAGATGGTTACCCTCTTCGGGTAATCACACAAAGGTCCGACGCGAATATTGACGTTCAAGGTTAAGTATAACGTATCGATTCTTATTTCTTATGCTCTGTCTAACATTACCGCCTCTCCAATAGCGCTTCACGCTTTGGAATACTAATCCGACAACCGCAACTGTAGTAACCCTAGTACTACAGTACGACTTATTATGCGTGTTACTAATACTTGTTTCTTCCTATTACAGATTAACCTGGGCATCAACAACAACAGCCACATCACGCGACACCCGACCACAGGACATCCACAACTCCACATCCATACAAACATCACCCACAGCAATTAACTTCCACAACTACCACAACAACACTCGAAACACGGTGTCAACTGACATCACAGAAGAGCTACAACCACCAACAACATACAACCCAGTGCTGAAGGAGGAAAAGATCCTCGAGCTGCTCACCACTAACATACCTACACTTGTTATATTTTATTTATAATCTGTAACTTATATATATATATATATATATATATATATATATATATATATATATATATACATATATAATTGTTAAAATCTCTAAATGAATATACGATTTATTATTATATTATTATTATCCTAGTTAATTTAGTTCTGTTTTGAAGAGCATACATCATCATCGTTATGTATGTTAACCGAAGAGGGGTTGAAAAACGCCTACAATATTATTACTTATAAGATGTTGTGTGAAAATGACACTATCGATTCGATAGAAATTTATAATGATTTTTCTGAGGCTGCACGGAGAGTTGGTGGAATGTAAGTTATATATCTGTTTTATTTTTAAGTTGTTAAAGCCCTGCTGAAGTAAATATAGATGAAGTGTTTGATAATGGTGATGATGAGATGTTGGAAACTTGTGCAGTGGAGAATTTGATAACGGTGTCTTTTAATTTTTCTATTGTTAGTTAGTTTAGTGGATGAGTGCATTGCAGGGACTAAAGGAAGGCCAATCGGGCTCAGGCCTATCAACCTGGAAACAACAGGCCCGACCATCCTCTACCCAAACGGGGTTCAATCATATTAATATAATAGGGGAGTCAAACAGTAAATTTATTATAAAATTTAATACTACCTGTAAATCGTTGCAATTTACCTTTAACGACGACACATGCAAGAATAATCCCTTAACATGACTACATGTAAAAAATATTTCGTTTCCTAAATTTTATATAACACATAGTTTTGCAAAATGCATTCAAGGAATTGTATACATACATTGTCAAGGATGCGGATCCATCAGACCGTGTTGGTATCACATTAAGGGACCCTAATTACTCAGACAAACCAATTGGCGTCTCGTTTAGAAGAGTGGACCAGTTGTCGGTGAGGGTGATAATGTCACTACTGGAAAAGTTAATGCAGAGCTTGCTAGTTTTAAACGTGGATAGAGTGTCGGTACCTGTTGGCTATGGACTCAAAAACTTAACAGGTTTAAAGTTTGAAGACTTTTGTAAAGCTAAAATACAGGGTATTGTTGTTGTACCAGTAACAATTAACGAAAACAATTGTTTAGCTCGCGCACTAGTCTTAGCAATAGCATTTAGAGGTAACGATACAATGCGCTATAGTATGGAAATGGGTTGTCCTTTACTTCAAGCACGAGCTATGTAGCTTTGTCAAAATAGCGGGGTGACCTTAGCCAGGGTGGTAGTTACGAGCACATTTAAGTAATTCAAAATCATTTAACTTCATATACCATTGTAGTTTATAATTCGCGTATAGGTGATTCGGTTTATTTTGAGCGTCCTAGGGAACAGGGTAGGGTAGTTTTAAATTTAATACTCGAAGATGAGCACTATAAGGTCATTACCAGTGTATGAATCAATGCTCTTGTTGCCATCAAAAACCGCCTTGTTCCCTTCAAAATCTAAAAATTGTCTGCAATTATTGTAAAAGAGATTTTTATGGACAAGAATGTCTTAAAAATCACAAGGACACTGAGCTTTAAGATTGTCTGATGGGTGTTAAGATTCTCGTTAAAGGTTGCATTAGTTTCTGATCGACCTTCACGACCCAAAATAAAGTCGATCCGTTTGAGGAGTCAACCACAATTGCTAGTACCTGCAATAAAATGTTTCGTAGGCATTCCTCAAAGAAAACACAATCGGGCTCATTCCAAAAAGCGGCTATAGACGTGCCGACAAACAGTCAAAAGTCGCAATACAGTGGTTACGCTGGGTGGAACATTTACAACAAGTAACCATACAGCATGCAGAGCTCGCGAGTTTAGAACACCTAAAGGTGTTTAGGTCGACGATTATTGTGTCGAATCAAATACCGTTTATGAGTTTTTTGGATGCTATTGGCACGGTTGCGAGGAATGTTTCCCCAATCAAGCTAATATTGACCCTAAACTAGGTATAAATACTTTCATGTTTGCCCGAAACAAAAACACGGCGGCGCGATCTCAATTTCTACGCGAGCGCGGGTATAATCTAGTGGAGATGCGTAAATGCCATTTTAAAAAACTAATACTTGCAAACGAGGAGTTAAGAGCGTTTATACAGAATCTAAGTGACCAAGATGACGAACCTTTAAACCCACGAGACGCGTTTTACGGTGGTCGCACTAATGCTAGTAAATTCCATCATGAGTGTGACGGCATTACCTCCAACAATGCATGGCAAATTGATGTTTGTGTTGTGTAAGACTTGCGGCGCTGAGCTAAATGAAGGGGAATGCGTGCATAGTGAATCCGAGCGCAGTTTCGTTGGAACATTTGTAGCGGAGGAGTTTACGTAAGGTTATCTCTAAACACTATAAAGTTTTGAATGTTTTTGGGATTTGGGAGTATGAGGTAACCTCATATGACAAAGCCACGAAACAGGGTGGGTTGTTTAGTGATTACATCGATAATTTCCTAAAACTCAAACAGGAATGTTCCGGATGGCTAAGTCATTGCACGTCAGAAGCCGAGAAGTTGAACTACATAACGGAATATTACGATAAAAAGGGGATTCAACTAGAGGATAAGAATATTAAGAAAAATCCTGGTTTAAGGTACTTGGCCAAGCTGTTGCTAAATTCTTTTTGGGGTAAGTTTGGCCAAAGTGATAATTTAACCCAATGCAGTATTGTATCCGAGCCAAAAGACTTTTTCTAAGTGTTTACGGAACCTCTGGTCCAAGTGCAATCCATTATACCTATTAATGATAATGTGGTAATTGTAAATTGGGATAGACTAGAGGGTGAAGGTGAACCTCTAAGGACTATTAATGTGTCATAGCCGCTTACACGACAGCTCATGCAGGTTTAGAACTATATAGTTACCTACAAAAACTGGATCGCCGTGTTCTGTATTATGATACAGACAGTGTCATATTTCTGGCGAAACCCGGTGACTGGAATCCAACGTGCGAGGATTCTCTTGGCCAGATGACCGACGAGCTGAAGACGTACGGTGAAGGAAGTTATATAGCTGAGTGTGTTAGTGCAGGACCGAAAAACTACTGCTATAACGTGTTTTCAACCAGCGATCAGACAATTAAATCAGTGTGTAAAGTGAAGAGCATTACCTTAAACTATAAATACTCTCGCTTTATAAACTTTGAATCTATGAAAGATATGGTGCTTAGCAATAGTAAAGATTCTCTTTCTGTATATAACGATAGGAAAACGGTTAGAAACACATGTTACAATGTATTAACTAATTGAGTCTAAACAGTATAGAATAAGTTACTCTAAACGTCGAAGGATTGAGAACTTTAACACTTTACCGTTTGGGTTTAAGAAATAAATAAAATCGTATAAAGAAAAATTATTCATTTATAGTCTCTCCCTGTCTTGATTCATGTATGCAGCTTTGCAAGGTTTCAGTTGCGTGTTTTCGTTTGTGTGTTTTCGTGTTTACGTGTTTTTGTGCTTGCGTGTTTTCGCGTTAGCGTGTTTTCGTGTTTGCGTGTTTTTGCGTTGGCGTGTATTCGTGTTTGTATGTTTTCGCGTTTGCGTGTTTTCGTGTTAGCGTGTTTTCGTTTGTGTGTTTTTCGTGTTTACATGTCTTTGCGTTTGCGTGTTTTCGTGTCAGCGTGTTTTCGTTTGCGTCTTTTCTTTTGTGTTTCTCGTGTTTTCGTGTTTGTATGTTTTCGCGATTGCGTGTTTTCGTTTGCATGTTTTCGTTTGCGTCTTTCCGTGTTTACGTGTTTTCGTGTTTTTCGTGTTTGCGTGTTTTTGTGTTTGCGTGTTTTCGTATTTGTATGTTTTCGCGTTTTCGTGTTAGCGTGGTTTCGTTTGTGTGTTTTCGTGTTTACGTGTTTTTGTGTTTGCGTGTTTTCGTATTTGTGTGTGTGTGTGTGTGTGTGTGTGTGTGTGTGTGTGTGTGTGTGTGTGTGTGTTGTGTGTGTGTGTGTTGTGTGTGTGTGTGTGTGTGTGTGTGTGTGTGTGTTGCATTAAGTGTACTGGAAGCTGAATTTTTGTACGATGTGAGATATGCTATCGTAAAGATCTACCGGTCATAACTCCGTTACTACGCTCTAATATCTTCCCTAAGGGCATGTTTATGAATCTAAAACTCCAAGGCCTGAGAGCAAGTTCCTAAGGTAAGTTAGTGTTAGTGACCTCTTATTAGAATTAAAAAAAATTCCCCCATATCAATTACAAGGATCTGTATGAACTTTAAAATATACCGCTAGATGGCGCTAAAAATCAATTTTAACTCAAAGGTGGCCAAGACAAGGGGCGCAGACCCTAGTGCAAGTCCTGTCTTAAAGTTAGCACCTTATTAGAATACAAATTTTATGACGGGGCGAATGCCTACACCTGTCTTATAAGATTAGGTTAGAGCCCACATGCTATTGCACCAACGGGGCCAAGTCCAAAGAGCTACTTTCTGCACTTGTCTTATAAGGTTAGGGCCCCCATACCATTTCCAACCAGGGGGTCGCGACAGGGGCGAAGGCCCGAGAACAAGTTTTGAAGATCTACACTTGTCTTACAAGTTAGCATTAGGGCCCCTTATTAGAATACAAATTAAAATTTTCCACCATAACCAATCAGAATGCAGAGATTTAGTCCTCCAATCAGAGCACAGCGGCTGAGTGGTGCGCTAATGACCAATCAGAAGCCAGAGAGGCGGGTGCACGCACGACCAATCGGTTAAAAGGTGGGGCGTGGCCTAGTTTTAATCCCTCCAATCATAACACTGCATGTACGCGCAATTGCCTAACCTCCAAGGGATATACAGCCAAAAAGGCTCTTGATACTGCCAAAAAGACCTTAATTAGGGGCTCAACCCCGCCCAAGGGTGGGAAAAGGCCCCTGAAAAGAACCCCACCCCACCCTCCAAATATACGCCTCCCACGTGGGTGAGTACAAAAAGTGGAGGGGTTGGTGCCCGTCTTATACTGTCGTTATCCAGGTGAGAATCAGTAAGCCGGTTTCTGTAAATATTTTTGGCATATTTCACTTTTGAGTACGACTATTCACAAAGATGATGGGAATAATGTAAGAAAAACTAGTGCATGATTTTGTGCAGTATTATATTGACATTCACTGTGTTCCAAAATTCAGCATAATGTTTCTCTAACCTCTTTTCTTTAAAGATAACTTCCAGATGTGTATTGTTCTTAAAGTCGATAAGTTCATCAAATAGCTCTACGTAATTGCATCTCAATAAGCCAACCAGTTCTGATACAATTGCCGGTATCAAGTCCCAAGGATTTTCTTTATCCTATAACATATTTTAGATTTTCCTTAAATCACAAAATTCTTAGGATAGTGCAGCTAAGTAGTTTGAAATAACTGATAGCTATCTGAGGTAATATTAATACCGTCTGGCTTATAAATGTTTCGTTTTTCTTCGAAAGCAAATATTTTACATGCCATCTGTGAAATTATTTTATTTCCGCCCTGTAAAACACTATTAAGGCTGTTAAACTTCTCTGTAATGTCGCAAAGAAAAGCCAAAATACACCACCATCCATCATTTTGCAGCTCACTGTAAATTTTATTGTTTTGTTGTAAAAATAACATAATTTCTTGCCTCGAAAAATAAAACCTTTCCATAACTTTGCCTCTGCTAAGCCAACGAAGCTAATTATGCAAAAGAACATCGCTGTATTAACTACCCACTTCGTCCAAAAGACTTTTAAATTTTTTGTGGTTTCATCACAGAATGCATTTCAGGCTAGTAATACGAGCAGCCAAGCTTTCTTGGTGAATAATGCAATGAAATGTTATTAGATTTGTTAAATTATATTTCTGTTTTAGTTGAGAAATAAATCCATTTTGAGGTACAGTCATTGAAGGACAGCCATTGGTGCACACTCCAACTAATTTGTTTATTTCTATTATGATGATGGCAACCTTAATTATAAAAATTAAATTAGTTTTTATATGAATTTTATGATTTAAATAAATATCGTAATACGATAAAATACTTATCTTTTCTGGGGTTTTTAAATGGAGAATTTTAAATTATACAATCTAAACGTTTCGATAACACACAGTTATCTTCGTCAGTAGTAATATTTGTTAAAAATTAAAAAATGAAAAACAAATCCAAACATCACATCGAATAAAATAACCCAGTTAAATCTAACAAAGAGATATCTTTATCAATAAGTGGAAGTGTTATTAGCAATGAAAAGTATAATGCAGAACGTTTTTTTGTAATTTTTAATTTTAATTTATTTCAACTACTTATGTTAAATTATAGTGCTGTGGTAATTTAACATATAATTGGTAAAGCATTTGCTTCAAGGTCTAGGAAAAAGAGAACAAAAAACCTAGACATACCAAAAGTTAAAATTAAAATCAAAATTATGCTTTTTTTTTAATTATAAGATGCCAAAACCAATTTAAACGGAGATTTTCTTCTTGTCCATTAAAATTATTAGGGTGTTTATATATTTCAATAGCTTCACGTTGTAAAGGAACATAATAATGAGTTTGTCTTGACAATATTTCCATATTGTCAAATTGAATGTCATGATTTAGATTATTCAGGGCATGGTCAGCCACAGCAGACCTCTCTGGTTGACCTAATCTACAAAATCTCATATGTTCTTTGCGTCTTGTATCAAAGCTACGTTTTGTGGTTCCGATGTATACTTTTTCACATGAACAAGTTAACTTATACACTCCGGAAGACGATAAAGGGTTTGACACATCTTTAGGTGATCTTGAATGTTCTTTAATTTTTCTTGCAGGTTTAAAAATAGTCCTAATGCCATATTTAATTAGTGAATATCCATTGTCTTGTAAGGATTTTCTTAAATATTTATATTCATCCTTCAAAAATTCAGGGTCACAAATTTATATTTATATTGTAATACGACATAAATTAAGGATCAAATGTATTAAAAGATCGTTATATATTTTATTACTTCAGCACGATGGGGCCTCATAACTTTTTTGTGACAAATACTATAATTTTTCTTTAAATGAATGGTCTCGGCTAGCATTCTCATGGGGATAGGGATCAAAATATTTTACTGTACAATTCATATAAACATAAGTAGAGTTAGTTGATCAAAATAAATCCAATTGTGAATTTACACAAATATGCAAATTTTTTTTTATAATTTACTATTTTTAGTGAAACACCATGTATCAAATTAATTACATCACGTTGTGCCCATGCGAATTTGTTATATATGTCCATGATTAAACCACATCAAAATTACATTACTTTTGTTAAGTATCCCTTCCTTTCTTCTTTTTATAATAGTAATTTAACATAAACGCAATACATGATTTTGTTATTTCCAGACCAGCATGTAAATTACTAATATCCTTTACAGAAATGTACGTAAATAATACACAATGATAATCAACATAACCAGAAAGAAATATGTATAAAATTCACAGACTTACAAAATTTCTCTGCTTCTTTAAGCTGCTCCCAATTACGATTTTGACGTACCAACGTCCAGATCGACAGTAGTTTGAATTCCATACAGTATTTGTTCCATATTCGAAAAACCATCAGCGTACTGATTGTTTATATCCAAATCAGAAATTATTTTCCATTCCCATATTTGCTCCAATGAAGGAAGACCAACAACACTAACGATTATAATTGTGTTGCTTAAATAAATCGGTCCTACAGTGGAAATTCTCCATCCATTGTTATATGTTTTGTATATTTTGTGAAACACTTTAATTTTAAGCACTGTTATTTTAATTGTGAATTTGGTAAATTTACTTATTATGCTTTAGGTTGCTTAATGAATTCTGTATTCTGTATACGGTGCACCGTATCAAAATTTTCATATTCACTCAATAATAATGCATGGTTATTTTGTATAAAATAATTTTAATTGTCGAAATAAACCAAAACACAATATTAACGTTGCATAACGACCACTCGTCATCCCAAAACATATTACCGAAAACTTAAGTTACGGTAAAAATAACTTATTTTCAAAAAAAGGAATGATTTGAATTGTTTGTCACTACGCAATTAAGATTTTAAGAGATTATACGAATCTAATTATGATTTAACACTTAAGGGAATAGCTTCTGAAAATTGCTAAATTACCTAAGTGGTATTGCCAATACAAACATAAGATTGCTTTCATTCTATTGGTTAAATAATTTTCTAACATTTTTTAAATCTTAATTTTACTCATAACTTTCTTATATATGTACCGATCTTAAAACTAAAAGCATTTTTGGATTCTACATAATTTTTTCTTTCATTAGGTACCACTTTTGCTATACTTCCTTGCCTTTTTTACAAATTAAATATTTTACAAAAAAAAAATATATATTGAGGTGATTAGAAGTAGACTTAATATAATAAAGGGGCTAGAATTTATTGAGTTTGAAATTCTCTATAGTAGATAAATAGATAGATAAATTTGTGGAAGTATACAGTTCGTTTTCAATGAGAAAATAGTTACGAGTGCAAAATTATGGTTTTGATGTGACAAAATAGGCTTTGTGGGTTTGCACAACGTTGTTATTTTCATAAAAGGATTGAGCTATACCAGTAGCATGTGAGAAAGGTCAACATGATTAATATTATTGGGTACGATTAGTTTCGTGTAACATATTTTATGTGATTTCGCATTTTATTCAATGAATTTTATTATTTTGAACACATATCAGATATTGACCACATGACGTACGATAATTATAATATATAAAATGTATAGTATTAGGTACAATGCATAAACTATTTGAAATATGAAAGAAAGGGTATGATACGAACATAGTATATTTGTAATTCAAAGACAAAGTATATAAAACGTGTATAAGAAGTGATAGTGACTTAAAAATATAATTAAGTACATGGACAACAATTGTGCAGTGTGACATTTAATATAAAATTGCAAATTTTATACAAAAATTGAGAAAATAGTTAAACAATGTGAAAATGTAAAATGACAAAATTAAGAACTATGGAGTACAAGTGAACAGTATTGGTGTTAGAGACAGATATAAGAACACATGTTATGAACATTTCAAGTGTTATAGACAGTTATTACACAAATTAAAACTAAATTTATATTAAGTTAGGTTAAGTATTATTTGTAAGAATTTCACAAAATTATAGTTTTTATAGGGAAGATAAGTTTATAATAAATTATAAAAACATTTAATAGTAGGTTTCCCTCATTTCAACAAGGAATTTAACCATAAATATGTAATATAAACATAACATTAGAAAAGTTAGGTTAACTACCTAAATTTTAAATGTGAAGGTGGAAATTTTGTAAAATTTAAATAAAATGGGTTGAAATAAATGTATTCTGATACAGTTTTTTTATGTAGAATTTGAATATGTAATTAATTTAGTTGTAGGATGTAAGATTTTTTTGATATTAGTAAATTAAAATTATTGAAGCAAAATAGGGAATTTTGCCCTGATTCCAAATCTGTAATTAAAAATCAAATCCGAATTGTTTTAAAGAAGATATAGCATAATTTATGTTTTAGTTAAGTTTACAATTTTGTTTAGACCAATCAAAACTAGAATATTTTGTGTGTAATGTAGAAAAAAATTGAAAATTTGGTATCTAGGAGAAATGTATAAGAGATATTGTTCCTGATTTCTCACTCTCTTACCACTTTTGCTACTCTTGCTTTTGAAAATTTTTGTGACTAACAAGTCATAGTGTTAGTGTTATTTGTGTTTACATGTAAGTAACAATCCTCGGATTTGAAACGCGATCGACGTAGAATTGAGATATCAGAAACAATTGTTTTAACCTGTAACTAAAGTTAAAAATACGGTTACTGATCACAATTGTTCGATAAAATTGTAATTATTTCGTTTTTCAAGATCCTGTGTAAACATCGGGTGATGTGCAATTTCTTTGTATGTTAATAAATTTCTTCAATTATTTTGAATTCCATGTTTATTTTGTTGACAGTGATTGAGACCATAAAATAAATTTTCACTTCATAGCGGAACCTAAAATAAAGGTGCAAGTGAATACAAAAATCTACATAAAACCAAACTACAAAATTAAATCCGAGAAATTAGTAAATAAATAATACAACATTTTAAAAACACAAATAAAATAAAGTGCTTGTCTGAAAGTATTTGAGCATTGTAAGTACATCGTATTTACCATTTGAAGAACAGTTAACAGCTATTTGATTTGGATGAAATTATGGAATGTTAAGCAGTATATTTGGGACAGCAAGGCAGTATCACCGATTTATGGAAGGAAGTCTGCGTCCAATGTTTAATGTGGAGCAACCTGACATGAACATTATTTGGAATTTGCAGCAACACATGTGAGTGTATTTCTCTATCATAACCCTATTGCATTGATTATTTTTTTTGATGTCCTGTGTTTATTTTTTTTTTTTTTTGATAATGTATAAATGTTTGTACGAATACACCTGTCAATATCTGAAAAGTAAATGATTCAGTGTTGTTATAAAATTAATAAGTTTACCTCAAACAAAATTAAAATTGTGCTCAATAATTTAGATCAAGCGCAGAAATTTTTGACAGGCTACATTTATTTCAGTATTAAGTACGTAACGCATGCGTAGTTTGTGCAGATCTCAACAAAGTTGGTTTCACATTGTAACTGTTTATTATAAAATACAATTTGATCATTTACATGAATATTCCCAGATTTAATTTATTTTGTCAGCAATCAATGTTTAATACAATTGAACCCTATCCCCAAAAGAGATTTTGAGTTAGCACGGCGCATAATATATTTTTTTTATAAATTTATTATTACAATAAGAACCTTATCCCCATTTAGTAAAATTGAATAATTAGAGTAAATAATAATTTTTAACGCTAGACAGTACAATTAATTTGGCGCCATTACAATATATATATATATATATATATATATATCTCATCTCACTATATTGTTTTGTTCTAAGCAATAGCGAATAACATCGAGATAATCTTTGCCTCTAGTTTGGTCCTTCATTGGAAGAAATTTTAAAAAATCTTCACGAACTACATTTTGCTCAGTGCAACAATATCTAACAAAACTGAACATTGTGAATCTGAGAGCTGTATTTTTTTAATTTCCGAAACTATTTGACCTTTGTTACCGAATTTAATCAAACTACATTAGAAGCATTTATAAAACACTTCTTTACAATTTCTGCATCACTGAACGGCAAATTAAACAAGTCGTTGAGCTATGTTTATTTGGAACTACAAAATAGTCCACTTCCCAATTATTTTGAAACAATCTGTTTTCTTCGGCAATTTTTGGTTTGTATTTGGAAGACATTCCCGACATGATGAATAATAAATTACAATTTTTCACATAAATATCTACCATTTTAATCTTCCAATAATCTTAAAATCTTACGTAATTAGCTCGACACTAAAAACAAATACGTTAAAACTTTGACTACCGGTAATCGCGTTTTGACATTTTAATTGGCCGGACCAACACGGCGGGTAAAATTCCCGCAATAGGTTTGTTTCGCTCATCGTAAAAATAGCTGTTTGCGTCTCGCTCACTATTACCAGTCAGTCGTTAGATTTCAGCCGCGAATTTTTGAAAATTTTACGCTATGGGTTAATAAATTTTGTTTATTTACGGGACCGCATAATAAAGTTCGGCGGGCCACATGCGGCCCGCAGGTCCCTGGTTGAGTATGGCTGATTTAGTTGTTCGGTACGCCTTGAGGCATTCAGAGTACGTCTTCACAGAATTTATGCTCCAATCAGTTTCTTTTCGTTGTTTTTCACGAAAATTACTTTACTTACAAATCATCATCCTGAATGAGTTTTAGGTGAAACAAGCAATTAGTGTTCATTGAAAAATAATCGTTCACATATCAGTGATAGGTACTAGTTTATTGTAAAGCAGACCGAGCTGATAGCGTAGTGGTGACACAACCTGCTTAGCATTCGGAAGGTAATGGGTTCGATTCCCGTTACCGTCTACCTTGCCTGAGGTTTTTTGAGGGGGTTTCCTCATATACATGTAGCGGCATGGTCACTGTGTATATGCACACCATGTGCGGCTACTTAGGCGAATGCTGGGGTAGTGTTTTCCCCCTCAGAACCATAACACCGTTCCTTGCGATCCTATCCTGACCACACCTATCCTTAATCCCATCATTCATATATACGTAATGTATATATGTATGCTGGGAATCCGTCATTGTGGCTGAAGGAAGTAGGAAAGCTCGAGCAGCGCGCCCTCCCCCTTGAGGAGGGAATGAAATACGTGATCTTTTCCTTTTCCCTTTCCATTGTGAAGCAGACGATGGCATTGAATATTTGAGTTTTTACTTTTGTATTTTGCACCTTGTCGTCAATGTCATCACAACTAATAGCACAATGATAATCATAATTATTTAAAACGATGAGTTAGTTCATATAAAAAAAGTAATTAGAATACAATTTGTTTTAGCGTTTGAATCTTAGATTAAGTAAATTCCTTGTCTAAGGTTTGAACACACCATTCAAATGAAGAATTATCGAGAAATTAGTAAAGGGTTAAAGAAAAAGGCGGAAAATGAAATAAATGAGGTAACAAGTCGGATTAATGATGATATGGAACACATTCAAGAATGGATAGATAAAGAACCACACTTAAACTTTAAAATGGGTAATTTAATTAAAACATTTCTTTGTAAGTTTATTAATTGTTGTTGTACATTTTAGAGGACCAATTATTGTTATCATTTCTTCGTGGTTGTAAATTTAGCTTAGAAAGTACAAAGAAGAAAATTGATACTTATTATACAATGAGATCACTTGTACCAGAACTATTTACAAATAGAGATCCGTTGTTACCAGAAATGCAGATTTCGCTAAACGCAGGGTAATTAATTGATATCATTTCTTAAACTACTACAACGATCCGTTTCTAGTATAATTCTTCCGTTACCAAACCCGGAAGATAATGATGGTTGTAGAATAATTTGGTGCAATTTTTCAAACAATCTTGATCCGGACACAATGCTTTTTGTTAATAATATTAAATTAATATTTATGGTATTAGACTTATTGTTATTACAAGATGATCATTTAGTGATTAGTGGTAAAAGAAGTGTCTCCGATTGTAAGAATTGTCCTATTAAATATGTTCTTCAAGCAACCCCTCCTTTAATTAAGAAGTATTCACGTGTTTTTGAATCATTTCCATTTAGAATTAAGGGAATGTATGCGTTAAACTGTCCTCAAGTACTTGAATTTGTACATAACACAATGAAAATGTGCGTGTCTAAAAAAATTAGCGAAAGGGTTAGTTCTTGAATCTGTAATCAACTACTTGATTTTTTGTATTAATTTTTCAGATGGATATATTCAATGAAAGTAGCATTAACAAAATGTACACTAAGATACCTCAACGTCTACTACCTGAAGAGTTTGGTGGAAGCAATGGTTCTCTGGAAAAATTAACCAGTAAGTTAGAAAGTAATTGTTGAATATGTGCACTTTTATTAATCTTAAGCTTTAGTTGAATGGAAACAAAAAGTTGAGAGTTTCAGGGAATGGTTTCTGCAAGATGAAAAATTGAAATCCAATGAAACTTTACGAAGGGGAGTACCTAGAACAAGTTCGAATGTTTTTGGCATCGAAGGATCATTTAGAAAATTGGAGGTTGATTAACAAATAGGATATCATACAATTTTTAACTACAAATGATCGGAATTTTGTAATTTGATTTATTAAATGTGGAAGAATTTTTGTTTTATTGCTTTTAAGACAAATTAAACAACAAAATGATCAAAAGAAAGTGTTTCTTAAACAAGAATTTATACTTGAACGTCAACCGAAATATAGAATAACTGCATTAATAAAAAATTAAACAGTAGGAATGTGAAACGTTGAAAACTGAATAAAATGGGTCAACATCGCTCCAATTTATTTTATCGATGTAACAAGGAAGGAAGGTTTGAAGTGGACGGTGATAATGTATTTAAATTTAGGACGTTAGTGCACAAACTTCCACATTAGTTAAGTTAGTTTGTTCTGGTTAAAAAAACGATAAGGCCAGTACAGTCGTCAAATATAAAAATGTAACATAACAGTGTAACAGGCATCACACAAATATTTAAATTGTTGCTCACACATCATTTAAAAACTCAGTAGAATGAGGTGACCTGAACACAAAATGGAGTGGGGGAAGCCACGCCCACGTGGCCGTGGTCATTTTCCACCCCTATTTTGACAGCTTCTTTTCGGGGGTGTTTTTCAACACCTTGATGAAATTTTCACCCCGTCGATGGTATTTTTACCCCTAATTAGTGTCCTTTTGGTAGTATTAAGAGGCTTTTTGGCTGTCCAGCCCCTGGAGGGTAGGCAAATGTGCGCGCACTGTTCTGATTGGAGGACTTGGGGGTAGGTCACGTTCTTTAGTTTCTTATTGGTCCATGCACTCCGCCCCCCTGGTTTCTGATTGGTTGCGAGACGGGGCTTGTCAACCATTTTGGTGGCCATTTTGAGGACCATTTTGTCGGCCATGGTGGGACATTTAAAAATGGTATTCGAATAAGGGACTCATAAGACAGGTATAGGGCGGCCCCTGGCTGATTTTGGCGGCCATTTGTTCTAATTATAAGACATAAGCAAAACTCTCCGCCATTTTGTTTTAATTGACATAAGTAAAGCCCTCCGCCATTTTGGATGACGTCCAAAAGTCCGCGGCCATTTTGTCGGGGCTCGGTGCTCTGATTGGAGGACTAAGTCTCTGCATTTTGGTTGGTTATGGCGGGAAATTTGAATATGTATTCTAATATGTGGGGCCCTAATGCTAACTTATAAGACAGGTATAGGTCTTCGGAACTTGCTTTCGCTCCCTGGCCCACTTGGCTGGAAATTTGAAATTTTATTTAAGCCTACATTCGGATTGTTTATTGTTAGAAATTTAAACATATTCTAATAAGGGACCCTATGCTAACTTATAAGACAGGTATAGGGCCCTTCGCCCCAATGGCCCCCTTGACCGAAGATTTGAATTTATGTTTAAGTCTCTACATTCTGATTGTTTATTGCGAGAAATTTGAACTTGTATTCTAATAAGGGGCCTAATGCTAATTTATAAGTTGCTTTTGAGTCTTCGCCCCCCTGGAAGAAAATTTTAAATTGTATTTAAGTCTTTGCAGATTATGGCGAGAAATTCGAATTTGTATTCTAATATGTGGCCCTAATTCTAGCTTGTAAGGCAGCTATATGGCTTCGCAACTTGCTCTCGAGCCTTCGCCCCTTGACACAAAATGCGCTCTCGGGCCTTCGCCGTCTTGTCTTGGCGCCCTTGGCGGAAAATTTGAATTTATATTCCAATTAGGGGCCCTAATTCTAACTTGTAAGACAGGTATAGGGTTTGGAACTTGCTTTCGGGTATTAGCCCCCTTCCTCTAAAATTCAAGATTGTTTGTGACGTCGTCTACTTGTGTATAGACCAATGCATGCTTTCTGTAACAGAGGTGGCTCCACCTAGCGGTATATTTTAAATGTACATGCAGGACCCCTGTATTGGTTATGGCGGGAAATTTGAAATAAGGGGTCTACACTAACTTTTAAGGTAGGACGTATGCATCTGGACCTCAGCCCACTGCTAAGCACTATATATTTTGGTTTTAATTATGAGTCACAATGTATTGCAATCTTTTTGGTTTAATTATGAGTTATAATTAAATCTCGCTGTCATTCAAATCTCATGTACAACGAAAAACAATTTTATTAAACCAATAACACACAACAAAGTAATTTTATAATAACGTTTTCTACTTGAATATTAAATTTGTTGTTTTCTCTGCTGATCCTAAAGAACTTGTACGTATATTGATCTAACCTAATATTTTGCGAGCATACACTGCTAAAAATACGTTTTACAGTTAAATTAGTAAAAACGCCTGTGCTAACAATTCTTCGTAACCTTCAGGTAACGTTTCCCCCACTGTATATACCTAACTCCTATGAGTGACCGCTAACTTTGTAGATAAGGCTAACCGACAGTCGAGCATCCGCAAATTAAACTCAATTAAATTATAACTTACATCTTACAAAACCAGCTTCCATTTCAATAATACCGCCTTGAATTAAGTTACATCCTACAAAACCAACTCTCATTTCAAAATACCTGCTTGCAAAATAGTGACTTGAATTGTCTCACAACCTGTAAAAATCAACCTTCAATAGTAAAATACCTAGCATTCCTATTGTTGGAAATCGTTAAGTACTTTATATTGTCCATATGCGGTGAGTGTAAGCAACAAAAACCATGCGTTTCACCTGTCAAGGCGCTCTTTCAATACGAGATAAGTGATCACTTTTTGATTTTAATCCTTACTCCTTAAGTTGTTTATAAATCTAACGCCCTTTTTTAACTGACATATTTCTGATAAGACAGACCTTGTAAGTAAAATTATCTTATGAGATAGTGTTAGGGGCCTTTGCTTGAAATTTTAAATAGTATTCCAATAAGTGACCGGCATACTTAACTTGTGTATAAATCTAAGGCCCTTTTTTGACAGAGATATTTCAGATAAGACAGATCTTGTATGTAAAATAATATAGAAACCTGATTTCAAGCTTGGCTATATTTGTTATTGTATAGACATTTTACTAATTTAATTGTAAAACGTACTTTTATCGCAGTATACAAAACTCGACAATAGTGCTTTATCTTTTTATTACTGAAAATAACCGCGATGTTTTGACAGGAGTCAATTGAAACTTTTTCTATATTACTTAGCGATTTAAATCTGTATATAATTAAAAACCTGTTTATGTATTTGATTTGATTGATTGCTTTGAAGCTTATTTCGCCAAATATACAATTGACTTAACACT
Organism: Vesta saturnalis; assembly: GCA_036346205.1. Lineage (NCBI taxonomy): Eukaryota > Metazoa > Arthropoda > Insecta > Coleoptera > Lampyridae > Vesta > Vesta saturnalis. Next base: position 25,508 of record JARFJB010002395.1, on the reverse strand, counting down.
AATTGTGAGTTTGAACTGGAGATATATAATGGGTTTTTCTCCGTTATCGGGTTACACGAAGAGGTTGATAGACAATTATTCTAACTTAGCATTTCAATTACACAATGTTTTTATTCGCTAATTTGACTTGCGATAACTAATGCCCTGATATTTTTTATTTTAAATCTCACAGCAACAAGTCATAATAAAATATATTTACTCAAAACATTGAACTAACCTTACACTTGCTTGAAACGAAAATAAAAAGCAAAATTATATTGAATATCAATACTTATTTATGACTAAAATCGTTGTTTATAATGAACATGACAAAATTTTGAAATTGCATTTATTGAAGTAGTGACATCCCATGAACGTCATTCATACAAAGTTGATGTTTGGTCAAGTTCAAATTACTTTGTGTACTAGGACAAAAAGTAAAGTACTGTTAGTACAGCTGCCATGGAAATACCGAAGAGTCCCGAAATCAGCCACTTTTGGTATGAAATACTATCACAATATAGCGTCTTAAACAGGGTTCACATTAACGCGTTTAAATGCAGCAATTGAAGTTGATTAAAATTCAAATTATTGCAATTTCTGATGCATCGCAACCACTACTGTTTAGGAAATTTACTTTTCCCCAACTCTGTTTTCTTTGGTTTGGCCATCTATAAATTCTGTATGCGGATATTGGGAGAAACGAGAAAATATCAGATGGAGGGTTGTACAGGAGTAGCACGCTTGCTGCAGCAATTGCTATACAAAATTACCTTTAGCTCTGCCTTTACTTAATACACCAAAACGATAGCATAAAGAAACGCAAAGGGGAGCACTTAGTCTGCGGACCGGTCGGTAGTATAGTCTATTTGCTATTCTACCGTACAGCGGTCGACAGGATAGGCAGCACGCTATTCTGCCTAACACGTAGATAGTCAGTAGGTTGAGAAGCATACTGTATGTATGAAGAAAAATATGTATTTAACATTTTCGAAATTTGGTAAACAAAATTAATCGCTATTGAGTAAGGTATCGTTAGTTATTTTTGTTGGGACGACCTCATTACAGTGGTCTGGCATACGTTGCCTACTATAATATAAATTTACACAATATACATTATGATAAGTATATTTACAAAACAATAAAATAAATTAAATGAAATAGGTATAAAATACTAACTAAAACGATTCTCTTAAACAAAATTCGCAATATTGTGCGTGGAAGAATTAAATAAATCAATCCTGATTTCGACGGAGTGGTTCCTTAAATTTGCCGGGACTCTGTTTCTGGCTCATGCTTCGTTTATGAACTCGGGTTATGCCGGCCAGATTCGATTGCTTCAAAAGTTAAGTGTTATATCTTACAAGTGTTTATGTTTTGATAGGTCACGTAATTTGTTATTTAACAGGTGATTATTATCGTATAATTTGTAGCAAAAGTGTGATCGAAATGTATAGCGGGTCTTCGTGTTAAGGGTTTGTGAATTTCTGAAAATTAATGAACCAGGTAAGTGGGTTATTGCTCTTAGTATCGTTATTTAATTAAAAATTGCTTTCTTGGCACCGTGGTGGTTGAAATACTCCGACATTGGAGAGTTAGTAATTAAGAAAATGTAAAATGTGATTGTTAAATGCACCATAGATGATACAGAACATCAGGTTATTTTATGACCTTGGAAAATACCAATACCTAAGGGAATTTTTCACGTAAACAAAATGTTTTCTAGGTTATATTAAATTTTACGTTGTGTTCCATTGAATTTGTGAAATGTTAATGAATTTAATAGTAATATAGGACGGTGTAATAAGGTATACACGTTCAATTTAAAAGGACAATTAATATAAAAAAATATAGGAAAGTGTAATCTAATTACACTTTTAGTGCTGGGGGACGTTTAGTTGGTAAATTGAATTGATTTAAAACAAAGGTTAACGTATAATTTGCTGTGCAATTTACGAAATGAAAGGGATTTACGGTGACACATGAATGTTAAATGGAAGTGTAACCTGTCTGATGGCAGGACCGGGATGTGTTGGGGTCAAACCAGAACTTTTGAGGGTGAGCTGGATAGTGGAGAACGGTGGAATGTGGCAGACAGAAATGACGGGTGGATATAAATATGTAAGTTCTAGAATTGTAATATGTAGGTGGTAGTTTGGGATCTTTGTTAGGTGAAAGAAATAATTCGTTGGCGTATGTTTATTCTCCCTTCGGGGACGTCCCAATAATTATATAGACTATCCTATTTACATCTCTCGAGGTACAGACTCCGAGTAATACATATATATGTATATAAGTAGTAATATAAGGCCGATCCTGGACCAGTTCAAGGTCACCCCATGTAAATCTTATGGGGATTTATTTCAAGGTCGAGTGAGTTTTCTCGTTATGCCAGAACGCGCTCCACGTCTCAAGCATGTTTTGGCGGGATTTAAATTTTGAGTCACTCGCCCTCTGGTGGTGAAATCAAGCTTTTGGAGCTCAAGGTCAAACTTTAAGCGGAGATTTAAAATGTAGTTGGTCAAGGTCAAAGCTAAAAATAGAAGTTGCAAGGTAATCATTCTTATTAATCTAAAAGTTTTTGAGTAAGTTAGCAGTTTTGAAAGGATGCATGTTTATAATAAAAGGCTTCTCCGGGATTGCATTATTCAGTAAACTTTTTATTGCTAGAAATGGTGAAAGTAATAAGAATGATAAGAAGAAAAAGAATTATTAAGTATTGACGAGAGAAGAAAAGACTCGAGGTGTTAATTAAGGAAATAAAAATTGAGGATAGATTTAGAGCTGTATGAGGTAAAAAGAAAATGATGCAACTTCAGTGAATGTACCATGATATAAAGGTGCATTGTAATTTGAACGAAAGACGCTTTAAAAAGTGAATAAGTAATTACAATAGTGATAGTAATGATAGTTATTGTAAATATCCATTTAATCGTTTAATAAATCACAACTCGATAATTCTTTACCCAAAATTCTGAATTTTCATATATAGATCCAATAAATAAGAGCGCCAATAATAGCAGTTTCAAAATTCCAAAAAAAAAAAATTTGATAAAAATTTTGTTTTATGAATTAAACTAATACGTAACTGAACGTTAATTGCTTAATAAATCACAACTCGATAATCCTTTACCCAAAAATTCTGAAATTTCGTATACAGATCCAATAAATTAGAGCGCCAATGATAGAACTAAAAAAATTTAGGAAAAACTTGAAGGTCGTCTTTTACTATTGGAATATTAAACATACATTTTTCCTCAATAAATTAGGCACCAATATGAAATATGATATAATAAAACATTAATGTAACTAATTTGTAAACTATTTGTAATACGGTTTTTTTCTAAAATAGATTGTAACGATTTTTCATGAAATAAAGTAATAATAACGCTCACAATGAATCTTTAGATATCTTACATATATATATACAATTGCAATTCAAGTTAAATGGAATGTACTCGTAATGAGTAAAAAGCATGCAATTGCAAAAATGCATCCATATAGTATTATCAGTATGATTTGTAATATTATATTCAAGTACTGTACTAGAATGGAATGCATAATTGCAATTATTGTTGTGTAAACGATAGACGTGTGCTTGAACTATGAAATTGATGTATGTTTGAAAGTGTGTGATGTAAGAAAAGATGTATGTACATATGTATGGAAAGAGATAGAAAACGAGTCGACGAGGACGTGCTCCGGTGCAGGGGTTCAGGCGGGGTTTGGGGGGAGGGGGAAAGTAAAGTCCTAGAAAAAATGCGCTCTTAAAAATTTAAATTTTTCGCCTAATTCCAAGCAAAAAAATTTTTTTCAGCACAGTTGTGTTTTAGAAGTGGTAATCCATCATTTTACGTATAAATTTTTTCGAAATATGAAAAAATTACACTTAAATTAGCCAATTCCATTTTGAAACAACAAAAAGCACTTAAAACACACCTTTTTGTACTTACGTAAGCTCAGAAGAAACATATGCATGCAATTTATCCATTTAATGTATCTAAATGCTCTTTAAATTACCCAATTTTGAAACAACACTTAAAACATGACTTGTAATTTTCGGTGCAGCGTTAATAATAGTTGTAGTATAATGAATGCAGTTATTTTGCTGTGAAAGCATTTAACAAGCATTCTATTTTTATATGTCATCAGTTTACATTACAACTTGAAACGGGATTTGAAAATGTATGTACATAATAGATACCATGCAATGTATTTTCATTATTTCAGTGTTATTTAAGTGAAATTATGCTTTTTTCCTAACATTGAAAGTTTTATTCAAAAATCTGTATATATATATATACCAATCATTTAAGAGACATGGTAGCACTTTCAAATTTAAATTTAAGGAACAATAAGAGATTCTATGCAATTTTGAACTCACTTAAATTTTATGTTGTACTAAAATGATAAATCAACATTAAACTTACTCATTTAAATTTTCTCTGTTTTATAATAAAATAAATCACATTTTATTTGTAAATACAAATATGTAGTAATTTGTTCTATTTATAACATTAAATCATAGCTTCATTTAAATGGTGAATCAATCTTGTATATATAAAAAAGCCTATAATATTAAAATGGAATATCGATAAAGTTATGTATGAATGTAATTTTAATGTAACTATAAATAAAGAAATGTAGAATGATATGCAAAGTGCAAGTTGTGTTGCATAAGTAATTGCACTTGAACGATATTCATTTTGTATGTACAATTATAAGAGTAAACATCTTTTATTAAAAAATGTTGAATGTCCCACTGTTTACACAAAAATCGAGATATATAAAATTATATGTATATTTCAATGATGTTTTTAGCTTTAGTAAAATTTTTAGGATAAGTAAACCAAAAAGTTTAACATTTATTTATTTATTAAAACATAAAAAATACTTATTACTACATAAATTCTACAGCAAGTATAAACAAATTATACAAAACTTCTTACTAACATATACTAATTTAAAACTATTCACAATCTAAAACAAATTGACTAAACTACACTATAGACACTACTTTAAATATTTACATCTAAGTCCTCTAACGTACGCAGCACGTTTTCTGTTTTGCTATACCTATTCTAATTTTTGTAACTGCTGGTTAGCCTCAGCTAACTCCATAGTTAGTTGCTCAACGCGAGCCACTCCGACACCTCACTTTGTGTATTTCAAAAATTTCATGTAACCATCTCACACTCTTCGCCCTAAATTCTTGTAATGTCGAAGGGTCTTGCGTAAGATGGCTGGTGGAGATGTTACAAGGCCCTTCTGGTAATCATCCCGTTGGATGAGGATAGATTCTTCCTCCATAGTGAAGTGATGGTGGTGGTTGTGGAACTACTGTTGTTGCCGGTGTAATACTAGAAAGATAATAAATTACATTAGCCAATACATAAATCAGTAAATGAAAACTCATTTTAGTAACGTATACTTACTTTTCGAAATATCGGAAAAATCCTCCTCCACATCACTGTCCCTGATAGATATGACAGGAATATTTTCATTTGAATGTGGGGAGTGGTTCTGCAGGGTGGTAACTAAAACATGGTTGCACCAAGATATCTTGCAGAATATTTGTCTTTTTTCATTGGCAATTTAGTTTTGCTTGTTGAAGCCATCGTGACTACTACGTAATGAATGAGTATTCACTAAAACTTTACACTATATACATGTAAATCTGTTTACGTTATCAAAATTGCTAACGAGTGGAAGTGGTTAGTAGAATGAACCACCTATGTAAGCGAATGATGATCTGTAATGAATGTAGCATAATAATAAAAATTGCTAACAACCGGAAGTGGTTAGTGTAACGAACTGAGCTGTGCAAGTAAAGGTGATGAACTCTAAGGAATGCATCATAATCTTGACATGAAAAGGTATTTCATGTCATGTCAGCAATGTTAGGTTATTAGATATTACCAGTAAACGTCCACTAAAGATAATACTAAAGAAAGTGCAATATCTGCATCTTTCTGAACTGAAGCTCTTAGGAATATGCAATCTAAAGGCAATGAACTAAAGAGTGGAAAATATCAAATTTCATTTTCATATAAGTCGAGTTTTGTATGCTGCATAAGGTCAAATACAAGTTATAACAAGTTTGTGATATTTAACCTTGAATGGGGGGCTTATATGACTATATAAACCGATAAACAGCATTTCTGTACCAGTCAATTTATTGCACTCGTAATATTTGTAATTGTAAACCTAAAGTACTCAAATTATTATTTTTTTACATATCAGTTATAATAAATAAAATATTTGCTACAAGTCCATGACTGTGTGATCGTGTGCGCTTCATATTTTTGCATTGTTGGATACAGTTTTGAAGGTAACTATGAGTGAGGTTGTACCACGTAGTAGTAATATTGTTAATTTAACAACACGTATTATTCCATTGTTAAAAACCAAAAATGAATTTGTAAAGAACATCCGTATAATTAACACTAATATTAAGCTATTCCAAGATATAATTCAAAATAAAATTTATTTAGAAGCAATGAAAATTTGCTTAAACTTGAAAGTAATTTATCATTGTTAAAGTGTTATCTTTGAGACTTAAACGTTAAAGAACGCTTCAGAGAAAACAGGTAGTGGTATGTCACTAAAAACGTACACCTAAATTAAGTTGGTACTCTATAGATTCATGTTTTAATGGTAGGTTACTTACAGGAATTATAGTCAATATAGCAAACATTAAGGACCCTCTTATTTTTTACAAAATGCATACAATAGTTTTGCACGAAAGGTTAAAGTAATGCTAAGGCAAACGATGCTAAAGGTCAATTCATTTTAGCCTGCAATTTCATGCAACCTCAAAATCATGTTATTGAGTTGAAGACTTTTGCCATAAAAATTATGCCATCGAATTTCCACCAATTTGCGTGAGTGGTATAACAATAACGTTTATTACAAATTACAAAAAATTAGAGGAGTTTTCCGAAAGGGATTCCGGTTGGGCATTACATGAAGTTTTACATTTAAAGGTGAATATTAATAGCTATACCCATTTAGAGGTGGCCTTTCGACTTACGTTAAAGTTCCTTACTTCATAGCAGTAAAGCATGCGGTAGTGAATGTTAAGAACGATGACGAGTACTGCTTCCTGTGGGCCGTTGTTTCGGCATTATACCCAGTGCAACTTCATTCAGATAGAGTTTACAGTTATCCTCATTTTAGAGATGTTTTGAATTATGGTTCAATTCCTTCCCATTAAAATAGATGATGTAAAAAATTTGAAAATTAAACAACCTCTCCATTAATTTGTTTTGTATTCAGGGAAAGGTGTATTACCGCTAGTATTAAGTGTAAATCAGAAAATAGTGTCAGGGAACCTATAAATCTTTAGTACTTTCGCCTAATTGTCATTCTGAGGGTTCTACTGCTGATGCTATTAATACAAAAAATAATACTGTTTATCATTTCGCGTGGATTAAAAATATGTCAGCTCTTTTTCTAAACAACTATCGAGTAGGGGCACAAGATGTTTATTTGTTATCAATGGTTGAATCACTTTTCTTCAGATCACCTTCTACAAAAACATGTCACCTCTGTCATCAACTTAATAAATGTTCAGTCAGGATGCCTACCGAAGCGGAAATGTTTCTGCAGTTCAAAAATTTCGCATTTCAGGAAAAGGCACCGTTTGTAATTTATGCGGATTTAGAAAGTATTTTAGAAAAGTGTACAAATTTAACATCAATTGGGGTAATACTCTATTTCATTCCAAACATATACCCTTTAGCATTGCTTACTACTTAAAGTGTTCATACAATGATTCTTTATCTCGATTTAGGCTTTATAGAGGAAATGATTGCATTCAATGGTTTGTTAAAGAGCTTCAAAGTATTGCACATTGGAGCACCGAAATCATCAATAAAATAATTCCTATGGGTACTTTAACTCACAATCAGGTTGAACACTTTGAAAGCACCACGATTTGTTACATTTGCGAAAAACCATTTACAGATAATGATATAAAGGTCAGAGACCATAACCATTTCACTGGAGCATTTCGAGGAGCATCACATCAGAATTGTAACCTAAACTATAAAGACTCTCACATCTTACCGGTTGTGTTTTATAATTTGTCAGGTTATGATAGCCATTTCGTCATTAGAGAATTGGCTACTATTCCCGGTACCATTTCATCCTACCCATAAACAAAGAAAGATATATCTCTTTCACAAAAGTAATAGAAGGTAGTAAAATTAAGTTTAGATTTATTGACTCTTTCAGATTTATGAGTAGTAGTATTGAAAAGTTATCAAACTATTTGGAAAATAGTAAAAAGTTATTACCCGAGCTAATTGTAACAATGAAGAAGAATTTTCTTTACTAGTTCGCAAAGGTGTGTTTCCTTATGAGTATATTGATACGTGGGATAAATTAGACGAAACCAGGCTCCTCCTAAGGAAGCGTTTTTAGTCATCTTAATAATGAGGAATCAATGATGAGTTTTACATGCGGTTAATGTTTGGAACAAATTTCATATTAAATCGTTAGGGGAGTACTCAGATTTGTATTTAAAAACGGACGTTCTACTTTTAGCTGATATTTTCGAAAATTTTCGGCAAACTTGTTTAAGTACTTACAAACTTGATCCTCTGCACTATTATACAGCCCCGGTTTAGCATTCGATGCTATGCTTAAAATTACACAAGTAAAGTTAGAATTATTTACAGACATTGATATGCTAATGTTTATTGAAAGAGGAATTAGAGGTGGGTGGCTCAATGTTCAAATCGGTATGCTAAAGCTAACAATAAGTACATGGGGAAAAATTTGATCCACTTCCGAAAGTGTGTATTTAATGTACTACGACGTAAATAATTTATATGGAGCCACCATGTCAGAATTTCTACCATTTGGGATTTTTCTTTGTTAATAATTTTGAAACTTTAGATTTAATAAACCATCCTGATGATTCGGAAATTGGTTATATAGTCGAGTGTGATTTAGACTATCCTATAGAATTACATGAGAGTCACAGTGATCTACCATTGGCACCCGAACATATGGTTCCACCCGTACCTGATTCAAATTCTAAAATAAAAAATTATTACTTACATTGTATCCAAAACGTAATTAGTAATTCATTACAGAAATTTGAAAGTATATTTAAAATATGGATTAAAGTTGGTAAAAGTCACGTATATTACGTTTTAAACAGTCCCCATGGTTAAAAAATATATCGATTTAAATACACCATGCGTCAGCAATCTCAAAATGAATTTGATAAAATTTTATAAATTAATGATTAATAGGTTTTGGGAAGCTGATGGAAAATGTACGTAAACATAAGGATATACGTTTAGTAACCAAATGGGAGGGTCGCTATGGTGCTCGTGCTTACATATCAAAACCAAATTTTCATAGTTGTACAATATTTGCAATGATATGCTTATCATTCAAATGAAAAGCTGGAAGTATATCAAATAAACCCATATATGCAGGATTCAGTGTTTTAGACGTTTCAAAACTTTTTATACAATTTTCATTATGGTTACATCCTACCTAAGTTTCCAAATAATGCTAAGCTCTTGTACACGGATACAGATAGCCTTATATACCTTTTCGGTTCCTGATATCTATAGTACATTAAAGAGGACATTGATAAATTCGATACATCTGATTATAGTCCTGAAAATATCTTTGGAATTCCATTAGTAAAAAAAGTCCCCGGCTTAATGAAAGATGAAAATCATGGCGAAATTATGTTGAATTTGTAGGACTTCGTGCAAAAATGTATGCTTACACTGTTGATAAAAAGTTGTAAAAAATCAAAGGGTTCTACCAGCAAGCATCAAACAGATCACGATAAATGATTATAAACATATTTTGTTTGATGGTAACGTAATAAGGCGTATCAAATTTGATAAGGTCAAAGAAACATGATGTGTTTACAATAAAACAGAATAAAGTAATACTTAATCCTTAGATGATAAACGATTAGTAAATTTCAATTTCACGATACTAGACCTTGGGGATTTAACTTAAACTTCTGTTTCAGAAAACAATAATTATGAGCAGTCTTGAAAATAAACTTGCAGGATAACCTATGGTGCAGTAGTGATCAAATCTACAGAAAGTACCTGAAGCGTTCTTTTGGGAATCTCCTGAAAGCTTTGTATTGAATATACTACAAATATTATTATTCCTGATGAGTGTTTTAACTGGTGTGCTATAAATTCAAAGTGTGCAAATGAAGTTATTATTAAGACATTATTTGATAAAAAATTAAATTGACAATACCATTAAAAGTTTTACAAAATTGTGCATTAATAAAGGTTACAATTCATTAACTTTTAATGAAGTTGATAAAATCTTAGATGATATGAATTTACTTGGTAACATACCGCTTAAAAATGTATACAATTTATTATGGGGATGATGATGATTCAACAAATGTTAAATCTAGCTTAGAAATATTAATTTGCTTATAAAGACATTATTTATTATAACTGAATGTATTGAGAAAGCAGCATATTATGCTAATTACAAATGCCTCGATATTTTGATTGAAATATTATTAGAACAAAAATTAACTATAAGTTTCAACCATGGGAAAACGAGGAACATCACAAAATTTATTACTGGATACTAGACAACATCAATAAAGGTGAAACAAATTCAAATTCCTGCTTGGGATGGAGGTGGCCAGATTCGGGTATATGGCCATCCAGTAATTTAAGTGATTATAAAGTACTTTAGGTTCACTTTATAAGATAATGAAATTTTAAAATAAATGTAATATTTAAAAAATAAAATACTATTTTTTTTGTGTGTGTTTTATTTCATCTAAGAGCTACATCCTTTTCTAAATATATATATATATATAAAACTAATATAAGTAATTTGTTTCACAAAGTACAGGTTAAATGTTATAAAACAATATCATCCTTATTGATCCATGATCTTTCATCCAATCCCCACCATTTTACGAATAACTTATTATTCTTGGAGCGAAGCACTTTTTCTACTAGATATACATCGGGATACTTTGTTTTTTGTAATTCATGTTCATAAAACCCTCCCAGTACAGGATTTCCTTCATGTCTTCCAGCATGTAGTAGTGGGGTTAGTAATGCAACTTTCACAATCTTAAATAGTTCACTAGACCAATTGGGTGTATCCTTTGGCGAAAATATTTTTAAATTTACTGATTCGTACTATGTCACCACAGAATATCGATTCCTATCGAATATTTTTATGTTAGTGTAAGCCTCTAGCTTTGTATGATTACCAACATCTTTGGGCTTCATTCTAATAGTTCTATGCTTACGATTGTTATAATCCATGTTATGGTATCAATTGTATCAATCCATTTGTATTTACCTTGCAGGCTGAATGACTTATATAGAGCACCTTTAATGGTTCTGATAACACGTTCAGCAATTGCAGCCTTCTTTGTGCTATAGGTAGAGTAATGATTGACTCCATAACGATGCATTAGTTTAGTAAAATGCTCATTGTAGAATTCTTTTCCTGCATCTGTCTGCAAATTGGTAGGTTTCCGATTTTTGAAGATTGTTTGCATGGCCCTTCTTGACCTGTTTTCGTTTTTAATCCTTTAGTCCATAAGTATTTCGAAAAACAGTCGATGACCACTAATATATACTTATAACCCTTATTTTGTTTGGCATATGTGTTAAATTCAGCTAAATCTGCTTGCCAAAGATCATCAAAACCTCTAATTATTGTTCGCCTTCGTTTAAAATTTTTTCGTGCAGGTTTGTGCAATTCGTTGACGAGTTGTAATTTGGACATTGCTAATTTATCCACAATTTCTTTAAGTTGATGTAGTTTTTCCTCCAGCGCTAGATAAGCGTTGGCGTTTTTGAAAGTGTTCCGAACTGCTTGTAAACAGAAATCAAGGTATCCTTTATTTTAGCATCACCATCTTCTTCAGGGTCAGCAACTGTGTCAAACGATTTCCATCCAAATCGAACCTTGTTGAAATAATATTGCTAGTGATGACATCTTGAGGATCTATGGGATTGGCCACATTGCTGAGTCTCTTATTCTCAATATCAAATTGATTAGCATCAATCTGTTTAAACTGAGGGTAGTTTCTTTAATTGATACTGGACATATGAACGTCCAAATTTGTCAAGGGCATTTTAGTTGTGACATGTCGACATCAATGCATTCTCATTTATATTGTTTAAAAGCGGTTGTTCGGTTTTCAATGTATCCATCTTCATATAGTTCTTCTACAATTGATATTATGTCATTTACAACACCTGTGTTTCCCCAATTTTTCTGCCCACAATACTTCCAGATCACGAATTAGTTCATGTATATCATTCCAATATTTATATTCAATGGGTCTGTTTGTTAATTCCTTAAAAAAGCTCCCCTCCCTTGGTTGTGGTGGGTGATGATGACACAAGGGTTTGATTATTTGTGTATACTTTTGCTGCGGCCCTCGAATCTGGACCGTCATAATCTCGCCTTACTACATTCGTAGCCTCTAAAATAGTTCTATTTTTTTTCTATCTGTTGACTTTACTAGACTTAAGTCGGGTTCATTCATAATAAGCAGATCATATAATCCTGGAGTCCCTTTATACGTGACACCTTTAATAATTATATCGTCTCCTTTAATTGTGATGGGTTATTACCAATTGTCCATTTATCAGTTTTGGTATCATAGTGGACTCCATACGTATGATCAATATCACCTTCAGCATTCTTTAAAATACGTTCAACATATATACGGGCAATTCATTGTACTGCTCGAGAAATTCTTCTGAGATGGGTTCATTATGGGAATCATCTGGCTAGACAGTTCTTCTTCCTCCCCAGTATTAATCTCCCATGACAGATGTTTCTAAGAAAGATGGAAGACTTGGGGAGGATTTCTTTGAAAAACGGAAGCTGAGCTAGTGGACTAGTAGCAACTTGAATCACCTAATGGAGTGAGACCTGGGGTCCGTTGAACTTGAGCTAGCGGGCTAGTGGGGATAGTAAGCTTCTTGGAAATATGAATACGGGTGGTTTTTGGTTTAACATCAATGACCTCCTCCTTTTAGGTGTTTTTTATCGATTTTATTTACTATTTCAGTTAGAGGTTCTATTAAGGCTTATAAGTACTTTCGAATGTTCTTTCATTATCAATGCGAGCAGTCTTAATACTTTTATTCTGCCGTATTATTTTACGAGCCTGAATAATTTTTCTTTAATATCCTCTCCTTGTTTCCATTGCGACAAACAGGTACCGGTTCACCTTGAACAGGTAGCTGTTTACACTAAACAGATAGCTGTTAATACCTAAACAGATCAGTTACTACTAAATATATATATATATATATATATATATATATATATATATATATATATATATATATTATTATATTTAAATAAAAAGGATTTAATGAACAGGTTTTACAAACAGGTACCGGTTCCCTTGAACAGGTAGCTGTTTAACTAAACAGATAGCTGTTAATACCTAAACAGATCAGTTACTACTGCCAGTTTTATTATATATTCATCCTTTCCTATAGCGACCATTATTAACTTCAGCATCCTTGTTTATGACCATGAAACCAAACGGATCTACCCAACACTTTGAACACATGTCCCAAACAATTTCATGCTTATGGTGGGACTTATATGATCCTCATACGCATGTTTTAAGTTTAATTCATCTTGCTCAAATAATATAATTAGATTCGCATTATCACGAATTAATTGCTTTGGAATTTTACTGTAAGTTTGACCCAAATAGAAACAGTCAATATCGTTATGCCTACCCATAGAAAAATATGCCCTTATATTATTTTGCTTTTCACAAGCGATATCATCGAAGATAAAAATAGAGTTTGATTTTGCACAATTAGGCTCAATCACATCTTGATTGTCGCTGAAGGTAAAGTAACCTATGTCCTTCATTGGAAGTAAGATTTCCTGTAAAAGTTTGTACTTGTTTTGATTCAATGACTTAGAGTATACGTATACATGTTTAAATTTCAAACCATTTTTTCAGTAAGCAGACTGATCATTGCGTTTGTTTTACCGCAATTGGAGGGACCACATATAATACCACGTATACTACTAGGAAGTAAATCACCATGTTTTGAAGTAATAGACTTTTCATCAAAGTCATGATTTTGAATTGGAGTTTTGTTTCTGAGCAACTACTTTCATCTTTGATGGATGAAATAAAACTAAACGAATAATTACAACATCTTTATTTATATATTAGACTATATTACAATAATAATTATAATTTTTTTACTTCTCCGGTGAGTGGACTGTACTGTACAATAGCATCATGGAGAATAAGACCATATACAACGATTCCATTATCGAAAGGTGTTAGAGATTCCATTTCCAATCTGATGTCCACTGTTGAGTTTTTTAATGATTCATTTTGTTTAGAGCAGTCCATTACAAATACTGGACATGATTTGAATTCGGAATAGTTGAATAATGCATCTTTATCATCTTCACCATAGTAATCACATCGAAATTTCAAAAAATTGCGATAGGCAGGTATATATTGGTTGGCACTGAAGTTCAAATGCATTGCTTCATATGGATAATACTCAGAATTCAGATGTACTTTAAGATTTCTGATGTTAATGTGATCAAAATTTCCGGCCCTTGCCGACCTTGTATACCTTTTACCTTGTTGGAATGCAACAATTATCCAACGTGGTTTTTCCAGTTGCGTTGATGTTTTTATTGGCCATATGTCTGAGGTTGCTTGTTTTAAAGCAGGCAATTCATACAACTCCCATTGTCGAAATGGAACAGTAATAATAGAATTTTTATTGATTCCTTGAAACAAGTTAAGTTTCGCAGCATCACTAAGTGTTAAGTGCGGTACTTTCCATTGAATTTTATTTAAGGTTATTACGGCATCAACTTCACCATAGTAACAGTTTGTATCGCTTCTAGATCGAATTAAAACCAACTCTTGGCGCATATTCACGATTACCTGACGATAATCCTCCATTATTCCAAATATGTGGTTCAATGGTATGCATACTGTAAAAGATTTTTCTCCATTTTGCTCATCGAATTCTACTTGTAATGGTTCTTCATTCTTTGGTGACCATCCTAAATGACTTAGTGCTTTGCTTTTGCTTGCTGTATAAGAAATATATCCTTAAGCGTAGATGTTATTCCTGGGTTTCTACAAACATCCACTCTCTGACCACCTAACTCATAACGAATTTCTTCGAAAAGAAAGTTCGGGAAATTGTTGGTTAAGCTGCATGCTTTTCTTTCATCTTCTTTTTTGAGCTCAAGTTTACCTTCTATGTACAGAAAACTATCATAAGTAGCCGTAATTAGATCTTGACTTTGAATTAAGATTCGTATTTCTTCGGAAGGTCCATATTTAGAAGATCCATATGGAAGATAAGTGTGAATATCTGATTTAATTATAGTATCATCAAAATGTACGTTTTGAAAGACGTTTAACGATTCTGCCATTGTGGTTGAGAACTTTTAAACCAATTGACGTTAAAAAGTATTTCTCTGCAGATGTTAACCGCAATGAAGGTTGATGACTAATTAATGACTTACTGTAGGGATGATGTCTTTATATGAGTTTTTGAAAGATGGAATTGGTCCTGGATTAATTCTCAGACCCATGTTCTTTAGTTCTAAGCGTACAGTGAATGGTTCACTTTCACCAAAGTCTATTAATTCACCCTTTTGATTAGTCAAATTAATTGTTATATTACTAATAATGTCAGTGTTTACTTCTAAATATTGAGTATTGCTTGGAGTTTTATCTAGACGATAACCTGGAGGAACTGAAACATCAATCTCATATAATACTTTAGCAGGTTTCCCGTTTCGATAAGATCCCTTTATAATGTTGCACTCTACATGTAGATTAGTGTGTCTAAGTATTTGGATGTCTAACGCAGATGTATGTAAAATATTTGGTTCTAATATTTTAGACTCAAACCCTAGCATGCGCCCAATACAATTTTCTTTAGTAAAATCAATCTCAAATGAACTGTTTATCTCACATTTAAGTGTATTGTTGTTTGCTCTAATGCTAAACTTTTCTGTGGGTATTTTAGATTTTAGATAATCGTTAATTTCATCTAACTCATATGCACCGTGTGGAATATTAATCACTTGCAAATGAGATGGATTTGTTCTAAAATAAAATCTATCGTTGCCTGCATAAATGTTTCTAATGCTGTTGCAGCCGTAAAATCCAACCAATCCAATAACGTATTTCTTCCCCAAATCTAGCTCTATCGGTGGATAGAAGTTGTAGCTAGCTGTTTTACCAACACCTTCTAAACTGAATGTTATTGACATATCTGAGAAAATTTGATGTGGTGATTATTTATATAAAAATTGTAGGCATAGGTGTCCGCAAATAATTGTATTAAACTCTTGATCTTGGTTGTAATTATAATATATTTTACACCCCGAAAGTAGTTAATCACTTCGTTTGGTGGTCGAATATTACCGAAACTATCGTAATACCATACCTTTTACCACGCTTTTTGTAGCAAACCCAATGGGTACCTGGCCTCTTTGACTATCTAAGTTAATAATTCCAGATTCATTTTTCCGTGGCAATTTAGGAATGCTATCTCTCATAAAAATATCCCTAAAGTACGGTACGTTTTTGGAGTATTTCTTTAAATCAGTATCCGTTAACGGTCTTTCGGGTAATCTATTCAGTTTTTGGAAACGGTTTTAAGTATAATGCACCACCACCAGATTTGTTTGGTTTTAGATATAGTGCACCGCCTTTCTTATTCATGGAGCCTATAGCGACCGATTCCATCATGCGATTATGGCGCGATGTCTCTTCCTGCAATTTTTTAGCATTTTTAGCATCATTGACTGCTTTAGCAATTCCTGATGCACCGCCAGCTAAAGCACCGATTGCTGATAATCCTGCGAATAACGGAATAAGAAATGGTAAAACCCTCCTTGTTTAGGTAGGGGAATTACTCTAGGAACTTTAATGTTTCTCTTTCCTCCTAAATTTTTCACCACACGTTTTGCCGTTGAAAGCGCTGACTTTATTGTGTCTGTGAAATTTCCGTTAGGTTTAATTTTTTTAGCTATTGTCTTTCGTAAATGCAATAAATTTCCACCATTGCATTTCTTCTTCTTCTTCATATTAGATCGACGTTTACACCCCATTCCCAATTTTCTCTTTGCTTTCATGATGGTACTGACTGCTAAAGCTGCAGTTCGTTCACCTAGCGTTGCGTCTAATGATTTAAAGCGCTCCCAAGCTTTTTTTTGCAAAATTTTATCTGCTTTATGTCTACTTTCTAAATCTCGGTAATCTCTGTAACTGATATCATGAAGTTTGCACTGAGCATCTAATTGATTAATACCGAGGTCACCGCGTGCGAGTCGTTTTCTAACTTTGTACCAGGAATGCAATACTGGTAACCAGGTAAATGCAATTCAAACAGAAGTTTATTGATTAGACCATTCACCAAACCACCACCACCTACACTCTTTCGCTTCTTAACTAGCATTGTTTACATGGATGGATAGAAGGGGTATTTATACCTAAATTGAGAAAAACAAATCATAGTTATTTCTTTATTCAGTAAATGCTATACATTAGATAAGCAGGACGATAATACAAAATTTCCATTAAACATACAGTGTTATGTGAATTAATATTATACTTAGCATTTATAACATCATCAATATCTTTATAAATGTCATCATCACCACCACCGAATTCTTTCTCACGAAAACGACGGTAGTCAACAACTTGCTGTATGAACTTTTCATAAAAACACACCAGATTGTAAGATTCAAGAAATTCCAATCTATAGCTTACTATATCCTTTAAATTGAATAGTTCTTCTATACTATGTGAGTTGAATGTGCAAGAACAGCACTTGTAATTTTCTATCATAACAGTTTTCAAAATTCTGTCATATCCTTTAATTAATTCCCAATTGTAATAAATACCAAGATTACTAGATAGAGATTCTGATCATAGATTATATCTTCTTCTTCGTTTACATTTGACCAATCAATTTTATTTTCAATTTCTTGGGATCGGAAAAATTGTAATTCTATATATGAATACCATCTTAGAAGCTCATTCCATTCCTTCATATCCAACACTACATTATTGCTTTGATCACAATTACCACCCAATACCACCACTGGTGCAAGGTTGAGGTGTTACTGTATCCAATTTCCAGATGTTTTGCATGATGAGTATCGTTCGATAGTTTATAATAAGTACAATCGATTAAGTATTCCTTAGCTGCTTGTTTATACACTTCATCCTTATTTGAAATGATGATGATGAATGTCCAGTCAGTCTTAGAAGAATAACCTTCATCATGTTTCTCTTCATTTTTACTACTACCATCACTATTTTGACAGCACCAACAACAAAATGTTAAATTATTATTCAGATTGTTACTGCAATGATGTGGGTATCCATATATAACGGTGAACTTCTGAGTTTGATCGTTCCAGAAATGATTTTATTGCTACTTGCATGACTTTACTTGCTCACAATTTCACTATGACTAAACACTGTTTAAGAAAATAATTCTAGTATTTCAATTTTACATATGGTGGGGTGCTACTATTAAAAAGAAAATGTTATGTTTGTTGTTTTGCCAGCTACCCAAACTACTTATAAACACATCCTTCGTGTTTAGGAGTGTTTTAAATTCTTCAATTCGTGTTTCTTCTTTTTGAAATACACATAAAAGCGTTCCGGCAATACACATTTAAAATCACCGTTTCTATCACTATACGTTCACCATACTTAGTATTAATTATATCCATATTCTTACTTTATACTTTCTCGATATATCGAGCTCGCACCATTTTTAAAGGGTTTGCAATAGGTGCTTTGGTTTAACCCTGTTAATTCCATATTTAACAATTACGTGTTGCAGACTGATCTCAACATACAGCTCACTGCAATTTATATAAGAAATATGCGTCCTTGACCATATTACAACATGCTTAAACTTGTTAAATACCTACTTTTGACCTTGACTAGAAATATAATATGATGATGATCAGCTCCAAAATTTATATTTCCGCTAAAAAGTTTGACCTTAAAAAATTATATTCTTAGATTTATGATTACCTTGCAATTTCTATTTTAGCTTTTCACCTTGACCTTTTATTTTTCTAAGAAATATGACACCAGCGTAGTCAATAACCTTTGACCTTGAAAACTATTTTTAGATTTATTATTACCTTGCAACTTCTATTTTTAGCTTTTCACCTTGACCTTATATTTCTAAGAAATATGACACCCGTAAGTCAATAACCTTTGACCTTCAAAACTATTTTTGATTTATGATTACCTTGCAACTTCTATTTTAGCTTTGACCTTGACCAACTACATTTTAAATCTCCCGCTTAAAGTTTGACCTTGAGCTCCAAAAGCTGATTTCACCACCAGAGGGCGAGTGACTCCAAAATTTTAATCCCAAAACATGCTAGAGACGTGGAGCGGTTCTGGCATAACGAGAAAACTCACGACCTTGAAATAAATCCCATAAGATTTACATGGGTGACCTTGAACTGGTCCAGGATCGGCACTATTACTACTTATCTATTACCGTTTAAGAGATATAAATTAATTTCGATTTTTACAAAACATGTACTTTTATAAACGCTGATAATGTTGAACTCTGGTACAAGATCAAATTAAATGGAGTTAGTGATAATGAGATCTTCACTTGAGTCATATTTTTATTTGCCTCAGGGTCTTTAAAACAGATACTTTGTTCACATCAAAAATGGAAGGAATGTAACACTCTGTATATTTACACATTTTTGAGCTCTACATCCAATTTTAGATTGACTTTAATCAGATAATGCTATTTCGATTTCGAACCGTTTTCGAGATAAACTGTTTCAAACAGAAACTGGCATGGTTTCCTTGTATTCATCATTTATTTTTAAGATTTAACATCTATTTTATACTACGTAATACAATTTCTTTTCGATTTAGTTTTTCAACAGTCTCAGATCAGTCAATTGAAATTGATATGTACCTTAGAAAAGTTACAATTTGTAATGCATTGAGTATTGATGTCTCTACCGTACAACATTGCAAATTAATATTTTTAATAGTGCTTTGAAAAGTAAATGATCCAATTTTAAGCGTCAAACTTTCGTTGGTGGTTTTGACTGATTGTGATACTAATTATAATAGAAAATGTCAAGATTAGTTACAGTAATGAAGATTTCTTGAATTTATTAATTATTCATGGTAGATAGAATTGCAAGTAGAACATGCCAGTATTTCATGAAAGATATCCAAACTTCGAAGCCGAATAATAATGAAAATCGACTACTACCAAACTAGTTTGAATGGAACCTCGTCCAAAAATCATTCGTAGAAAGCCTGAAGTGGATGATGATGACAATGGCATAACAGTTTTGCGATTTTTAATGCATTTCCAAATGCTTTCTACACAAGGCTGAAAGGAGATAGCATACTCTACGTGACAATTTATCGCATTCTTAATAAGCACAAATGGCATGACTATACATTCTACTGTGTCCAACATTTGAAAGAGACTGATTTGCCTCGTAGAGTGGAATTCTTTGATTGGTTACTTGTCAAGACTCAAGAGGATGAACATTTCCTTGACAATATCATATGGACAGATGAGGCCAAGTTTACAAAAATGTAATTTTCAACAGACAAACAGTCATTATTACAGAAAATCCTCATGTCGTTCCCAAAGTTTTCAAGAAAGATGGCAATTTAATGTATTTTGTGCCATAAAGAATGAGTCAATTTTTGTATCGAGTTTTATGATGATAATTTGAATGCAAAGAAATATGAAGATTTACTGAAAATGGATTTCAAATGATTTTAAATAATAGGCCAGGAAGAGAACGTGTATGGTACCAAATGGATATGCTCCACCCATAATTCTCGTTCAGTAGGCGAAGCTTTAACTGAAATCTTCGAAGACAGATGGATTGGTAATAATGGACCTTTTCGTAGCCTCCTAGAACACAGATGGCAATCAATAGATTATTTTGTGTGGTTTCATTAAAAATATGGTTTACTCCAACCCAGTAACAACAATGGAAGATATGAAATCGAGAGTTAGAACTGCTTTCAATAGTTTAGCCCAGACTAATCAGAACCTACACATGAAAATCTTTTAAAGAGATTACATGTTTGTTTAAGTAGAGGTGAGATGTGTTCAACATATTCTGAAATACACTGATAATTGAATTAACTTACTAATTCAGTAATTATTTTCAGTTCGTGTCAGCGTTAATAAAACTATTGTTTGAAGAGAGTGTCATTTGATGATTGAAGAGTATTTTAATAATTATGTATTCATTGTATTATCTGTGACTGATGAAGGAACATCGAACGGAATCTGTTAAATTTCAAAAATAAGTGATGAATACAAGGAAACCACGTCAGTTTCTGTTTGAAACAGTTTATCTCGAAAACGGTTCGAAATCGAAATAGCATTATCTGATTAAAGTCAATCAAAAATTGGATGTAGAGCTCAAAAATGTGTAAATATACAGGATGTTCCATTAGAAAAAATTGACTTCTACATGTGAACAAAGTATCTGCATTTTTTTAAAGACCCTGTATGAGGCAAATAAAAATATGACTCGAAGTGAAGATGCTCATGGTATCACTCCACTGCATTTCGAATTTGATCGTCTTAGTACCAGAGAGTTCAAGATTATCAGCATTTATAAAAGTATATGTTTTGTAAAAAAAAAATCGAAATTAATTTATACCTCTTAAACGGTAATACGGGCAATAGTACATGAAGTTGTTGATAAAGTAATAGGAAATCATAATATGATATTATATACAGGGTGTTCCATCAATCAAAGTAGTCGCTACTTTATAGTAGAAGCGGCATCTAAAATATTTTAGGCGTGTAGATCATATTAATTTATGCATACCGTCAAATTTTCAGGTTGATCCGTTGTCTGGTTTGCCAGAAACGTCTAATTAACGCTCATCGTGAAAAGCCCTGTATACCATGGTTAACAACCGCGAATTATAAAGAACTTATGAAGATCGCTCACAAAACGTTCCAATTAACAAGGAACAGAATTGTAAAATTACCATGAAGCACTTCTTCTATAATCGGGAAGTAGTTTGACACATGTTTTGCAAGCTCATTATATACTTTGGTGTTATTTTACCACTCTAAATATATATTCTGTGATTTTTATAATAGGAACGCATTGCTTCGGTGCTGTAATTGTCAGAGAATTTTTAAAGATATAAGTAAAATATCAATTAACTTGTAGTAATATAGTATTTATCTATTGCCTCTGGAACCATTTTGGTCGCTTTTTAAATTACTTACATACCTATACTTCCTTAGTAATTTTTGGAAAATTACATCCCTAATTAGTAATTACCTTGCAAAAATTTGAGTATCCATTGTGTAGGTAAGTAGTTCGTTTCATGCTTATTTTCACTGCATGCAAATTAAAAGAGAAAATACAGAAGTACGAAAATTACTCGCATGTTTAATGACATTTTTTCGCACATTTTTGGCAAGTCCATCGTGCACTTCCCATGAATCTGCTGCAATTGTTCTGTTATATACCACAAAATTTCCAGGCCTATATGCAACGAATCCGCGCAAACGAAGTTGTGCTCATGCTAATTCTAATCCTTTGGGGATTTCCGATAATGTAGATGACCTATTGTGTTTCCCCAGTATTGGAAGTCGACAACCACGGTAATCGGTGTATATAAAAAGATGTTCGAAAACTTCTATGGGTATAGTTGCGTTCATAGATTTGCACGGTGCAATGCGCTTTATATGCGTAATTTTTGGCGGGAATTTAGAAATAGTATTCTAATAAGGGGGTCCTCATCAGTGTTGGGTAAGATCCATTTATTTAGGATCTAGATACAGATCCAAACACATTTTTAAAAACTGATCTAGATAAAGATCCAAGATCCGTACGTAAAATGGATCTAGATAAAGATCAAAGATCCTTGAAATGGGATCTAGATCTTTTATAAAGATCACATTAAAATTGTTTCGAGATTTTTCTAATTATTAATATTATCTTTAACTGCTAGTATTGCTACTGATGAGTAGTACTCCATTCCCATGATCATTTTCATGTAATACAAATATTAGTCCGTAAGGTTAAATTATTAAGAAAATAATATATAAATATAATTTTTATAGGTTTTATTGAAAACTTACATTAATTATTTAACGACTACAAATTACAAAATTAGTATTGTAACATTTACACTTCAGTTCCATTAACTTAAGTACCTACTTTAATGGATGGATGAATTGTCATTACTCATTAAGTCATTAGATTAGCATTAGCAGTCATTACCTGCCTTTGTAGCTTTGAAACAAAAACAACCGACGGAAATATTAACAAAAAATGAATAGTTCTATTATTGGTTATTTCGAATTTAACATGCCTCAGGCAGTATAATTGTGTAAATGTGTATGTATCTCTGTTACTGGATGTAAGTCGTAACGGACATAATGTATTTTTAAATATAAAGCTCTGTTGCCTCAAGCCAGTTAAAAATTTCACAAATACCCTTAAAATACATTTTAAAATATTCTAATGGATCTTTGGATTCAAGTACTAAAGATCTGTTAAAATGTGATCTAGATCCAGATACCAGATCCTAGAGGAGCAAAGTATCTAGATCCAGATCATAGATCCGTTTAGTGGATCTAGATCCTGGATCTAGATCACTTTGATCTAGATCCTACCCAACACTGGTCCTCATACTATCTCATAACACAGGTGTAGGACGCCTGAACTTGTTAGGGCCCCTGATAGTTTGTGACACCGTCTACTGGTGTATTTTTCAAACTAATGAATGTTTTCCGTAATAGAGGTTCATCATGGCTCCACCTGACCATAACCCCTGCTTGCTGATTGGTCCATAGACCCCACTCCACATCCAGATCAATCTCAACCATATCAATCAGATTAATCTCAATCAATTAAATCAATCAAGATAATAAGTATATCTTGGAGAATTGTATATTGAAGTATTTACACCGTGTATACACGCATACAAAACTTCTTTTAAAATAAACAAATAATTAATTGTATTGGCTGAAGTTTTTGAAATGACCCTGTATTATTTGTTGCTGTGAGATTTGAAATAAAATATATCAGCGCAAGCCAAATTAGCGAATAAATACATTGTGTAATTAAAATACTAAGTTAGAATAATTGTCTATCAAAGTCTTCGTGTAACCCAATAACGGAGAAAAATTCATTACATATCTCCAGTTCAAACTCACAATTAGTGTTAAGTCAATTGTTGTATATTTGGCGAGACAAGCTTCAAAGCAATCAATCAAATTAAGTACATAAACAGATTTTTAATTATGTCCAGATTTAAATCGCTAAGTAGTATACGAAAAATTTCAAAATGTACCTGAAATTGACTTCTATCAAAACATCGCGGTTATTTTCAGTGATAAAAAGATAAAGTACTATTGTCGAGTTTTGTATACAGCGATAAAAATACGTTTTACAATTAAATTAGTAAAATGTCTATACAATAACAAATATAGCCAAGCTTGAAATCAGGTTTCTATATTATTTTACGATAAGATAAGATCTGCCTTATCTGAAATATCTCTGTCAAAGAAGGCATTTGATTTATACACAAGTTAAGTATGCCGATCACTTATTGGAATACTATTTCAAATTTCAAGTTTTTACCGCAAAGGCCCCTCACACTATCTCATAAGATAATTTTACATACAAGGTCTGTCTTATCAGAAATATCTCAGTCAAAAAAGGGTGTTAGATTTATAAACAACTTAAGGAGTAAGGATTGAAATCCAAAAAACGATCACTTACATCATATTGAAAGAGCGCCTTAACAGGTGAAACACATGGTTTTTGTTGCTTATACTCACGGCACATTCACTTTCTGTGTTTTGTTTATAAATGGACAATATAAAGTACTTAACGATTTCCAACAATAATTAATAAAAATAATCTTTTCTGGTTTTCTCAGTTATGTAACTACAATAACAAACTTTTACTATTCAAATACCCGTATAGAGATTTTTGTAAAACACGTTCTTTGTGCGTGAAAAAAAATTCCTCTCTGATTGGTTGTCCTAATTTTTAAGTAGATCTATTTGTGGTGCCATCTAGTGGTATATTTTTAAGTTGACGATTGTTTTCTGTAATAGAAGTCGATCGTATCTCCATCTAGTAGTATATTTTTATAAATGTAGATTTAACTGCTAGGGTGGGAATTTGAAATAGTGCGAGACCTACCTCATGAGACATCGTCAATTAAATCGATTAATCAATCAAATTAAATCAATCAACGATCAAATCAGTAGTTATACAAGGCC
Organism: Vesta saturnalis; assembly: GCA_036346205.1. Lineage (NCBI taxonomy): Eukaryota > Metazoa > Arthropoda > Insecta > Coleoptera > Lampyridae > Vesta > Vesta saturnalis. Next base: position 192 of record JARFJB010002395.1, on the reverse strand, counting down.
GATCCTAACCCAAAATGTCACTAGAAAAATTACTAGATTCGAAAAAAGTCACTAGAAAAGTAACTAGATTGGCAAGGTCACCTTGGGGTCAGATGATAGCTGGTTCGCGTCCTCGCTAGAATGTGGTGTATCATAGCTAAAATAGTCGGTGCTTGTCTGCAGTAAAAGGTGGTCGCGTCATAGCTAAAAATA
>JARFJB010002394.1:300000-436448 GCA_036346205.1 Vesta saturnalis | reverse complement strand
CAAGTTTAAAATCCACGAATACGTACCAACTATTTGTAGACCTTATTTTATGACGTCATCCTATAAGAGTAATAATACATTTTAAAAATCTTTATAGACATTTTTGTTAGCAATATCAAGTAAAAAACATATATTAAAAATAATACGAACACCTTCAGAAGTGTTTTTTCTTTCGGCTAATAATAATAACCATATGTTGAACTGAAATATTTTTTATACAACGTATCCACATGTAGTCTCACTAAACACGTTTTATGAATGGTTGGATATAAACTGGCCATTGCTTTCCGATTATTAACTAATTTGGAAAGTAATACACAAAACCTGACTACTGCTACTCGTATTTAGCATTTATATTGTACTTATAAATTTACATTCCAAATACTTACAAATATTAAAAAAATTTTGCTACTGCAAAATTACTTTAAATAATTTGAACCTTGAGATTACATAAACTATTGTTATGGGATGCATTAATATCATGTTAAAATAACTACATACAGATATTTAATAACACTAATAACAATACAAATAAAAATTATTAGTCGAAATAATAAAAACTTGTACCCGATGCTTTTTATACGGATATATTCTCTTTTATATGCAATCATGATCTATCTGTATACTCAATTATGCACACACACATGTACTTCACATTATATGGATTTGTATCAGTTGAGGTTAATAGCAATGTTAACTAAACGCTTTAAAATGTATAATTTGAAATAAGAGTGACGTAATCTAATTTATTTGAAATTTCATAGAGAGCATCACCATCATCGAGATTTTGAGATACATTCATCTCATCGTCTCCATCTTGAACGATTATATTGTAACAACCTATAAAGTAGCTAATAACCCCTGACTGTTTTTATCAGACACTACTATTATTACATGGACATAAGGTTATTCCTAAATTAACTAGTTTCAGTACGGCTCTGGAAATGCTGCGCACTCTTCAAATCTTTCAGTTCGTTCTCAGAAGCTGTACCGTATTCATTTCTTTCAATGTTATCTGCATTCTGTGTCAAGGCTGTAGTACGTTTTCTAATACATAAACAAAATCATCAATATTGTATTGCATGTAGCAGCTAAACACATTAGCTAGCTAGTTTCACTTCTATATTATTTTACATGCAAGCCTGATCTTATCATAAATACATCTGTCAAAAAGCTAATTAAACATAGTCCCGTGAACTGGACATCGCAAAACAGCGTTTCCAATTATCGTTTTTAGTCAACACAATATTGCCTACAACTACATACAATCGACTATCAATGTTTTAGCACGAGGAGCAAACGAAAACACGCAAACGCAAAAACATACAGACACGAAAACACGCTAACGCAAAAACACGCAAACACGAAAACACACAAACGAAAACACGCCACACGAAAACACGCTAACACGAAAACATGCAAACGCGAAAACATACAAAAGACGAAAACACGCAAACGCGAAAACATACAGACACGAAAACACGCTAACGCAAAAACATGAAAACACGCAAACGCGAAAACATACAAAGACGAAAACACACAAAACGGAAACACGCAAACACGAAAACACACAAAACGAAAAACACACTAACACGAAAACACGCAAACGCAAAAACATATAAACACGAAAACACGCTAACGGAAAAACACGCAAACACGAAAACAGAGAAACGAAAACAAGCTAATACGAAAACACGCTAACGCAAAAACATATAAACACGAAAACACGCTAACGGAAAAACACGCAAACACGAAAACAAGCTAATACGAAAACACACAAACGAAAACACGCTAACTCGAAAACATACAAACACGAAAACACGCAAAACGAAAACACGCTAAACGCAAAAAACACACGAAAACACGCTAACAAACACGCTAACACGAAAACACGCTAACATGAAAACACAAACGAAAACACGCCATCGCGAAAATACGCTAACATGAAAACACGCAAACGCGAAAACATACAAACACGGAAACACGCAAACGCGAAAATAGACAAACACGCCAACGCAAAAAACATGCAAACACGAAAACACGCTAATGCGAAAACACGTAAAACGAAAACACGCAAATACGAAAACACACAAATGAAAACACGCCAGCGAAAACACGCTAACGCGAAAACTCGTAAAGCTGCAAACATGAATCAAGACGGGGAGTTGGATAACAGGGCGATCTAGTTTTTCCAGGTAACTATATAGCTCTAAACGTGCATGAGCTGTCGTGTAAGCGGCTATGGACACATTCACAGTTTTTAGAGCAATATAGTCACCTGGAAAAACTATATCGCCGTGTTCTGTATTATGAAACAGATAGTGTCATATTTGTGACGAAACCCGACGACTGGAATCCAACTTGCGGGGATTTCCTTGGCCAGATGACCGACGAGCTGGAGACGTACGGTGAAGGAAGTTATATAGTTGAGTTAGTGCAGGCCCGAAAACTACAGCTATAACGTGTTTTCAACCACTGATCAGGCAATTAAATCGTTGTGTAAGGTGAAGGGCATTACCTTAAACTATAAAAACTCTCGCGTTATAAACTTTGAATCGATGAAGGATATGGTGCTTAGTAATAGTAAAGACTCTCTTTTTGTATAAAATGATAGGAAAATAGTTAGAGATAGGTGTTACAATGTATTAAGTAGACCTGAATCCAAACAATATAGAATAAGTTACTCTAAGCGACGGAGAATTGAAAACTTTGATACTCTTCCATTTGGATATAAGGAATAAATAATAAACCAGATAAACAGAAAGAGTTATTTTATTTATTAATATACGTTAACCTTCTTAAAATCATGTCCAGATCATCCGTATCCCTGTAATTAAAGGTTTGATATGGGGTCGGAAGAGACCCGACCAATTCCCTGAGGAGTCCCTCTAATATAGACCACTACCCGGCGTGATGACTCGTCCTCCATCGACCCTTTCGGTGCTGCAGATGTAGGGTGTACTTCCACTATGGTAGTTGGGGGTGGCGACACATCTTCATAATGACATGGAGGATGATTGGAACTTGAGCAGTGCACCGGTTCTGCTATAAGGTCCCTTCTTCCTCCGATAATGCCACGCGACATTGAGGTTCCCACGGGTCCGTTCGACATCATCGCTGACGGTCTGCTGCGCGAGCGCTCCTTTTCGCCCTTCCCATCGCGCACCTCAATTGCAGGCCCATCGTAATCCTCATCATCATCATTATGCCTCTGTTGGAGTTTTACTTTTTTGTGGCGGTGCCCTTCTCCGGCTGTGTTCTTTCCCCACCGTCTTTTTCCACCTATAAGGCGTCTAACCTGCCTTTCGTGCTGCCCCAGCTGTGCATCTCCCTCGACGAACTATCTATGCCGCAGATCTAATTTGGCTCGTAACAACCCCCTGATGTGTTTCATGGCGGCGGTGACGTTGGTCGTACTCGACGTTAATTTTAGCTATAACCCCGAAGCTTTCCTTATTTTTTCAGATGCGTGTATGTGTGTGTGTGTAGCTGATCTAATTTAATACTATAAAGCACATTCGCAAGGGTTATATATATATATATATATATATATATATATATATATATATATATATATATATATATATATATATATATATATATATATATATATATATATATATATATATATATATATATACAAAAAGGTCATTATCATTATCAGCGTCATAGAAAGAAAGGTTAGTAATTTCTAAAACAGTCGTTTTAGAAATTCCTCATACTTAGATAACGACGAGAAACTGAATCGAACATTAATCTACAGCTAATCAATTAGACTTTAACGTAATCAGCTGTAATTTAGAAATTTTTTCAATCTGAAAATAATAACTAGAAACTGTATTCCATGTGTCAGAAACACCTAACACTATCAACTAGTTTTAACATTATCGGCCAGTTTAGAAATTTATCAATCTGAAGGTAATGATTAGAAAATGCATTCCACATGAGGAATTACCTCATCATTATTATCGTAAAGTAGCGTTGCATTCTTGTTTCCGATGTTTTATTAAATATTTCAGCTACAAATCGTTCACAGTGCTGTATCTGCCACAAGGAGAATGATACTTTGCGTCTTGAAAAGCGTACCGCTCTGAAATCAGTCCTCGTGCTAAACATCGATAATCTTCAAAAATACTGTCTGCAGAAAGTGCATTACCAATAAGGCTGTTATGGTTTAAATCCTCATCCATCCTCGCGCTAAAACAATTTAATGCTAACAAAACTCAGTGTTGCCTTGTGTCCACCAAAAAAGATCGGTCATTTCCTGTTAAAGTATGAAAGGCTCAGTTCTTAAGTTTTCAGACTCTATTACTCTGTTGGGTATGACTGAATCTTCAAATCTCTCATGGGTTGACCATCTTCTGTCAGCTACCAAAACAGCTGCTCGTAAAATAAGCTTTTTGTACAGATGTAAGCAGTACGTTACCTCTCGACAACTCCTTCTGCTGTATAAGGCCCAAATTCGGCCTCATCTGGAATATAATTCTCACCTCTGGGTTAGTGCTCCCCAATACGCTCTCGATATCGTTGATCGTATTCAAAAGAGAGGGATTAGGCTTATAAATAACCCATCCTTAACTTCTCACATACAGTCCCTTGAGCATAGAAGGATGGTTTCAGTTCTTTCTTTGTATTATCGTTATTACGACTATTGTGCTGCTGAATTATGTTCTTTGATACCATCTCGGCTATCTTTGCGAGAAACACTCGGTTCGCTCATTCACACCATCAGTATGCAGTACAAATCTCCACTTGTCGTACCAAACGGGCGCAATCCACATTTTTCTACACGGCTTCTAAACTGTGGAATGATCTCCCTAGTTCCTGTTTTCCTCTCACTTATGATATGAGAAAATTTAAGGTAGCAGTTAATAGGCATTTATTGGCAATTCATTATCCCTCTATCCATCCTCCTAAGTGTTCCTGGGTGCTTTAGCACGATAGGCCTAATTTAGCCTGTTCAGGTCCACAATCATAAAAAAAAAAACATAACTGATAAAATTTTTGTTACTTTACCTAATTTTTAATATCAATGATTGCACGAAACCACAGAGCGCTATATAGTTTCAATTATGTTTTATAATGTATTGCGTATCTTATATAATTTAACTCGGAACCTGCTGATAAGTCTCTCACTTAGCAGGACTGATAACTGTATATGTGATATTGGAATAAATAAATAAATTTTTATATTTGCGAGAATCAAGCATAATCACTATTATTAAAGTTCCAAATCGTTCAAACTGTTAATAAAAATGATTTAAGAAAGCTTATTTTTTACATTTCCCTCGCGAGATATTGATGAACATATTCCCCCCGCTTGTAATAGGGAATATTACAAATGCACTGTATATTTATAATGGATTAGAACTCACATTCATAATTAAATAATTTGTTACAGTCAGGTTTGAGTTTGAGTGACTATTCACAAAATGAGAATGAATGGTGTAAAATAACTTTTGTTAAGAGATTTGAACATTATTTCAGTAATATGTAGGTGCGGTATTAGATTGTACATACTCCAGTGCTGTTGCTTACACTTTGCCTATTGTCTATGTCCATCAAAATAGGCGGTGGTACACAACTTAAAAATGTTTGAGAGTCACTGATGAATGTTTTAACTCGGTGAGTGGTCACTGATATTTTAATTACATGAAGTTAGAAAGACATATAAGAATATTATGACGTCATTAAACATTTGTACCATATGATTATTTCTTGTTAAATTTGTGAGGTTTCTTTAGAAATGTATTATACAGATACGTGATTAATGTTTTTAAATATTTAGTTAGCATTTCTCATTAGTGTGTATCATACTTTTGAGCGACGTGGTTGTTAATAGAGGGAGATGTGTTTTTAAAATATTTGTAAACTTTCACCACAAAGTGCATGTTTAAAACAAAGATACTTTTGGTTAGTTAATTAACTAGGCCAATTTATTACTTTAAGTAGGTAACAAATTTTATTAATTAGAAAAGTAATCATGGGATTACTCTTTGCAAAATTGTGGAGCTTATTTGGAAATGAAGGTAAATATGTCACTAATCAAATACTTGATTATACCTATATTTATTTTGTAGAGCATAAAATTGTTATTGTTGGTTTAGATAATGCAGGAAAAACAACAATATTGTATCAGTTTTTAATGAACGAAGTTGTACATACTAGTCCTACAATAGGTTCAAATGTAGAAGAGGTTGTTTGGAGAAATATTCATTTTATAATGTGGGATTTAGGTGGTCAGCAGTCATTACGTGCTGCATGGAGTACTTATTACACAAATACAGAAGTAGATACGTTTTATTTTCATCTCTGATATTATAGATTAATATTTTAGTTTGTGATAGTAGTCATAGATTCAACAGACAAAGAACGTTTAATTACAATTCGTGAGGAGTTACACAAAATGTTGGCACACGAAGAATTATCTAAAGCCGGTGTTCTTATTTATGCAAATAAGCAAGACATAAAAGGGTCAATGACAGCAACAGAAATATCCAGACAATTAGATTTAACTTCAATTAAGAAACAACAATGGCACATTCAGTCTTGTTGTGCACTTACTGGTGAAGGGTATGTATTTTTGATTTTATTAATAATTTGTGTTAACATTTAGAAATTTTGGTTATGTAAATTTGTATTTTGGATGTAAATCAGGCCTCTTTTTCCTTTTTATTAGGTGTGGACATAAAACTGATAAATGAATCTGTTATTTTTTGTGCTAGTTACCAGATGAAAGTGATATATCATGCTAAAAGTGTATTATTGTCCTTTTTAATGGGGCATGGGGTTTTTTTTTGGTTTTATGTTGTGTTTACATCAATTAAAGGATATAATACGACTATTTCACCAAATATAATTTTTTTTGTATGAAATGGATAATATAAGTAGGTATTCTTCAAAGCGTTGGACATACTTATGTGAAAGAACCGAGAAGTTCTTAGAATACTTGCGATTTTCGAGAAGTTACATTTCAATATCATTATTGTTGATGTCTTTTTTGTCTTGGTTTTAGTTGAGGTTAAAGTTATGATTTACTTGAAGTGAAGTAGAAACTGTTATATTTAACTCGTTGACTGCCATCTATGTGTTGTTTCATAGTTTGTTTACTGCCATATTTATGCCCGTACTTATGCAGTTACATTAAATTCATAGTATATCAATGGAAGTATGAATAGATAGCCTCACGGTAATGAATAAAATTCAAGGTTGGGTTACATGAACAGAAAGTTTATTAATGTCGAATTCATAAGTGCAATTAATTTTTTCATAAATACCTAAGCACAGATGGCTACACATACCTGTGTGAGGTGGTAAGTATGCATTTGTATGTACATATGCAGAAATAAGCAAATTTTTTTAGATAAGTTGACCTTCGAATTTTATACCCTTCCCATGGTGAATGTAGTGAAGTTGTGAAAGGACGGTATAAGAAGTAAATGTGAATCTATATACAGTTGTGCAATGGTCTCTTAGTAAAATGTAACCTGAGTTTCTAACTTACTTCCTAAGCACAAAATTGCACCTAACCCTTTAACGCCCAAAAGTATTTTTCTAAAATCAACGTTTTATTTTGCAACAACTACAATAGAAAGGCTAGATGATACTACTGTTTATTACAAAAAAATTGTTTTGAAACAGGTTTTTGAAAAACTGCTGGTAAACCATTTTAACAATGGACATCCACGACACTACATACAGGGTGGGGCATTAGTGCATCGAAGTACGATATATCCGTTATTAAAGGATATATCAAAAAAAGTTATTTACAAAAATTATAGGCAACTTCAAACTTTACATTATAAAATTTTTTTTTTTTTGTATTTACAGGGTGTTACAATATTACCAGGGAGAACCAAACATACTTTTTTTAAATGGGACACCCTATATATTATTTTAAATTTAGATTAAGCTCATCTCCCCCATACTTCCAATATAGGGTCTCATTACGTTATACAGGGTTTTTCAAAAGTTATGGTCAATTGTTCACAAAAATGATACTCATTTCAACATCCTGTATACCCTAGACAATCTTTTCCAGGCCTAATTTTTTGACATTGGTAACGTGTTACGAATACAGAGCGAGCCAAAACTCGAACACCTGATTTTGTCAATTTTTTCAAATGAATCACTCTGTATTTTATTTTAAAAAGTGAAAATACACTTTATGTTCTTTCATTTTTATTAAGCACTCCCTATAGCTAAAATCGTTAATTTCTGAGATATTTTTGGTGATAATATAACTAATGTTATGATTATCATTGGTGATAGCTTAAGTTAAAACCGATGAAAATTGAACGAGTGCGAAGCACAAGTTCAATTTTCTACAGATTTTAACGAGTGGTATATTCGATTATTAATCATAACACGTGTTATATTTGGTAAGAGAATATAATGAACATTATTAGAAAATCATGACACGTGTTATATTTGGTAAGAGAACATAATGAATGTTAATAGAAAATATATTTTTTAAAGTTTACAATTTGAAACGATCTGCCATTTTGATAGTAAATATTACAGCAAGATAATCAATACAATTATTTATTTCTTTGAAATTTTTGTCACTTTGACAGTAAACTATTTTATTCATTAAAATCATGTGACAGTTAACATGCGGTGATAAAATTATCACCGATTTGATAGCCTATTCTGCGATTTTGTTTTTGTAATTTAACCAATGAAAGTAATCAAAAATGTACCATGTCACATGTGAATTATATTTTCAGTTTAATAACAGAAAGAGATTTTTTTAACAATTTCTATTATAACAAGTTAGTCGTAAAGAAATGACAGATAGATATTATTCAGTAATAATTAGTAGCTTTTCATTTAACAAACTTCTTAGAGATTGTGTAGTGTTTATTAATTTGTAAACACTTAAATACTGTTTGAAATGAACTTTCCTGTTGAGGAATTAACAGACATGATATGGGTACTGGGAGAATGTATGAAAAATTGTTTATTAGCACAAAGAATTTACAAAGAGAGATATCCCGCACGAATACAACCGGAGAAAATAACGTTGGAAAGGTTAGTAGATCGTTTTAATCGTACAGGTTCAGTAGTTTATAAAAAAAAGGAAAGGACAAAACCTGTACTTAACAAGGAAAATGAATTTAACGTGTTGCTTGAAGTTACGCATAATCCACATGTTAGTACATGTGAAATCTCGCGTCAGCATGATATTAGTGACAGGTCCATCCGAAGAATACTGCGTAAAAATAAGGTGCAACCATACCATATCCAGTTGCATCAAGAGTTACTCGCAGATGACTATTCCAGAAGGGTTGCTTTTTGTGAATGTGTCAACAACAAATCCACAAACAGGCGGATTGCTTTGGTTTTGTCCTCTTTGGAAACGAAGACACGTTGCATACAAATGGCACTGTGAATAGACACAATTTCCATTATTATTCGACAAGTAATCCCCATCTTACAGCAACTCATAGTGAAACTAGGTGGTCTTTGAATGTTTGGGGTGGTATAGTTGGACATCACTTAATTAGACCACATTTTTCGATGGAACAGTAAATAGTCAGGTTTATTTGGACTTTTTAGAAAACCATTTACCATTACTGTTGGCAAATGTTCCTCTTAACATTAGTCAAAGAATGTGGTTGTTACACGATGGAGCTCCGGTGCGTCACACTAGATTAATTCATAATCATCTTAATACCCATTTTCCTAGAAGATGAGGACCTATTCCATGTCCAGCTCGTTCACCAGAGTTAAGTAAAATTGACTTCTTCAAGTGAGGTTATGTGAAAAACTGTGTGTATCAAATACCTCCAACCACACAAGATGATATGAAGAATAGAGTACGAGAAGCATTCCAGAGTATTAATGTAGAAATGTTAAGAAATGTCAGTCGAGAATTTGAAGATCGACTGCAATGCTGTATTGAGTTTTCAGGGCGAATATATGTTTTGTAAGTGTGTTGTAGTTTTTTGGGATGGCAACCTCTGATTCTACCCCGGAGGGCGCCCAGTAGGTTTGCGCGGTTTCTTATCGTGTTAAGTGTTCTTTGTACATCGGGAAGCCAATTGAGGGTTCTAGTAAAGAGGATTTCTAGGTAGGTGACTTCTTGTTGGAGTGGGAGTCTTTCTTGGTGTAGGGTGAGGGAAACGTTTCTGGAGGCAAGGTTTGGGAACTTATCTTCGGTGTAATTAGGATGTCGGAAGAGGATTGTTTGGGTTGTGGTGGGATTGTCGTAGACTCTCCACCTGTTCGCCCAGAAGGTGTAGTTCAGAAGGGTTTTGGATATGAGGCGAGAGGCCGTTTCGCTGTTCCGATTAACCGTCCAGAAGGCGGTGTCATCCGCAAACTGCGCAACGACTACTCCGGGTTGTGTGACTTCGGGAATGTCGGATGCGAAGATATTATAGAGGATCGGGGCTAAGGCAGAACCTTGTGGTACGTCTGCTATAGGTTGGAAAGAATCTGAGAAGGTTTTCCTTACTTTGACCCGAACTGACCGGTTGGTCAGGTACGAGAGTAGGAGTTTGGAGAAGGGGTCGGGAATGTTGAGGTTACGGATCTTGTGCAGGAGACCGGCGTGCCAGACCCTGTCAAATGCTTGCTTAATGTCCAGAAACAGCCGGATTGCATTGCTTGTGATTTAATGCTCTGGTGGTCTCGGTAAGCAGCTTAAACAAGGGATCGTGACACGTTCGGTTGGGACGGAAGCCGAATTGGCTGTTGGGAAGGAGGTCGTTATATTCTATGTGGTCCCTGAGTCTCCTGGTTAGAATCTGCCCAAAGCATTTTTCGAGGCAATTCAGGAGGGAGATTGGTCTATAGGAGGAGTGAGGTCAGGTCGGCGTGGGGTTTGGGTATCATGACGGTGGAGGCCGATTTCCACTCCGTCTGGAAGTGGGATAAGATTAGGCATTGGTTGTAGATGTTGGAGAGTAATTGGAGGGCTGGGTCGGGTAAATGACGGATGATTTTTCGATTTAGGCCGTCATGACGTGGGGCAGATTTTCCCTTTTTCAAAATATGCGTGAACCTGGTCGGGCGTGATGGGGGCATAGAGAGGATTCTCGTTGTCGAGTTGGATTTCAGTTAGTTTGTGAGATACAAGCTGATAAAGGGTGCAGAAGAAATAGACATTTTATTGCATATCTTAGTGGGGAATAGAAATTCAAATTTAAATTTTTTTATAAGTTATAGTCAAAACATCAAGATTTCTTAAATTATTCCTAAGAAAATTTACATATTTAGGTCCATTTAAATATTCCGGCCATAGAGTAGGGAACGTACCAATAGTTTATAGGCGCGCAAATTGTAAACAGACGGGAGGGGGGAACGCTAGAATTTATGCAACCAATGAAACGCTTTGACGAAAATATTAAATTACCATATGCTCTAATGTGATTTAATATCGCGTCGATTCTTTCGATTTTGTGCATTAACTGATAAGATAGGTTTAACACATTTTACAAGAATAATTTCTTTACGTATAGTGTTGGGACTAGGCATATTTTTTGTAATAATTGAAACAAATTAAATTCATAAAAAATGTTTATAATGCTATTATATACACACATAATGAATTCGTGTTTTAATATAAATTTCACATATTGATGAACTAATTGTATTAGATAAATGAGGAGAAGTATATTGCAATCCTATGCGGCAAACTTAATGATTTTAGTACGACAGGTAATAAATAATTTTGGGGGACATACAAGTAAATGATGTGAAATTTTATTTTCGTACATTTAGAGAAAAGCGTAATGACTTTGAAATGACTTTGAAGTAATGATTTTACTTAATGTACACTTTAATTATTAATACAACTAATGTGAATTAGAAATAATGGAAATAAATCTAGCAAATTTATTTAAAATAGTACTTAATACCGAGTAAAATGTTTAATTTAATTTCTTTTAATTTTATGTTGAAATATTATGTTAAATTCATTTTTTATGTTAAGTCGAAGCCTAGAACACATTTCTCTACGCTAACCGGTATTTATTATAATTAATCAGATAAAAATAAACCAATAGTATACTGTACTTACGCGTCGAACAAAATGTGTTTTCCCGCTTCGGTTAGCACAACCCACAACACAACATGTAACCATTTTCAATCGCTTCCGATCACTTTTTTATGCACTAAGTTAAAAAATGCGTTTATAACTACATACGGACTCTTTTTTCTAATTTCAAAGGTTATGGTCAACACGTAACACCAGTTGCCTACCCATCAATTTACCCTTTAGTTTCCATTTATAGTTGCTTATGTTACCTCTCCTCTTACTCTATGATTCCGGCAGAATAAAAGGCCCGATAAACTGGTCCCCAATTATTCCAGCCCAAACATTAATTTTAAATATGTACTGATGTGCAACTTTTACGGCGTGCGGGTTTTCGTCAGACCAAATGTGCTCATTGTGCACATTAAAAATACCACTTCGTGTAAATGTTGCTTCATCGGTAAATAATACATTAAGACTAAAATCCCTGTCCCTTCTTATCTGTGTAAGAAACCATTCACATAATTCTACTCTAGGTTCATAATCATTATCTAAAAGATCATGCACTTTTTGCAAATGATAAGGGTGCGGCTGCATTTCTTTTTAAACTCTCCATGTTGACACTCTGGAAATTCTAGTTTGCAATGTGTTTCTGCGAACACTGATAGAAGGGGCGGCTTCTACTGTGTTGACATTTACTTCATTCCGAGTTCTTCTGATTCTTCCTCCGTTATTAGCTGCCGGTTTAATACTTTCAGTTTCTATTAAACGTCGATCCACAGCAATGAATGTTCGGCGATTAGGAACTTTGCGGCCAGGGTATTTTTCGATATATCGCCTTATTGCACGTTCAGAATTACCGTGCCATCCTCCTAGTACTAAATGCATGTCAGCATATTCCGCAAAACTGTAAAGCATCATGCTAATTACTAGTAATATGTACTTAATAACTCGTTAAATATTTTCACAAGTAATTATTCATTAGAAGACATTGGCAGCGTTAAGACAATGAATAGGTAACTATGCTTTTGAACAAAATTAAATTGCCTGCCCTTGCTATTAAAATGTTATAGCCATATTTAACGATTTCAATATGTATGAATTAATTTAAGGGAAGATAAAGCGTGGAAAATATTTACAACTACTACAAATTTATTGCTTAAAACAATTTACAATGTAAAAAAGTGGCTTATTGAAATAAAAAGTTAAAAATCTTGAAAATGGAGTGTTGTAGCGAGTTCAACAAAGAGTACCTTTTATGTAGAAAATTTAGTGCAGAATTGCAGGCAAAAATCTTTAGCACGAAATACAGGGTGTTTTAAGAATATGGTACAATAAAGGTTTACGAATCCCTGGTACCACTGGCTTATTAGAATTTGACAAAATTAATACTGTTGATGTGTTTTGAAGAGACTATAACCTATAAAAAATTTTAAATTTGTATTTCTATCCCCCGAGAAGATACGCAATAAAATGTGTATTTCTTCTGCACCCTTTGTCAGCCTGTATCTCACAAACTAACAAGGTTAGAGAAAAATTATATTTAGGTATTTTAAATATTTCTTAACGATCCACCATTCCTCCAATTTACGGTACTTGTTTACAGGACATCCTGTATAATACTACAGCATGACTTTGAAATTTGCAGTAATATGATCAAAATTTTCCGAAAATCAACTCCCTTAAACATAATAATTTAGTATGTTGAAAACGATTGAAACTTATCTTTTTACATAGAATTATCGATTAATATGCGAGTTTCAAGATTACTATGTTTATTTGCTCCCTTACGATCTTGATTAAAAAGGCAATTCAACTACTTAAAAAAGTTCAGTAAAAAATTATATAAAAATACTCGAATCTCGGAAATAAAGCACACATTTTTTAAGGTTAACGGTGTTTTCAAGGGAATCATATCGACTTTTAGAATGTACAGTGTGGATGTCTACTGCGTGGATGGAGGATTTCTCCTTAAGTATTAGAGATATCAAAACCGATTTTGGTGCGGTAATACACGATCATTGGACCTACATTCTAAAAATATTTAGGTATATACAGGGTGTTTGACAAAAATATTCCAAACCAAACATGTGTTTTTTTAGTGAAACACCCTGTATATTTTTACATTTTTGGATTCACTGTTACATTCAGAATAAAAGTATAGAAATTTGTATCTGTATCACTAACCGTTCCGCAGATATCGTGACTTTAGTACCAAAATAGGGTTAACTTTGGAACCGCGATGCGAGCGTTGTCACCACGGTGTTATAAATCTGTTAATACAACCGACTATTAATAATAGTCGACTAACAAACAAACTGGGAAATTTTTCGAAAACATGTAAAACTATACAGAAATGTAAACTTACGCGAAATGTAATTTTTCTCAATTTTTTCAAATGCAACACCCTGTATATTTTTTCACATTTCGATTCCCCGTGAAAAGTAGATACTACTTAATAATTGGTTTCATAGCCATAAGACGGACCTTTCTTGAGATATTGACGCTTTATTTGAAAATATTGACATACAGAAGAACAAATAAAACAAAATCCAGAGCAAATAAGAAAATATGGCAAATAAATTCTTTAACTGATAGGAAAACTTAATTAATAACTAAACAATAAAATAATTCTCTACACCTAAAAATAAGTTGAACAAGTAAACATAAACGAATAAAACCATAAATTCAAATTAAATGTTCAAAATGCTGATCACGCCTAGCTAAACACTTTGCAATTCGCTCTAATTCTATTTTTCATGTCTTCGCTTGTGGTGGGAGGATGTTGGTAAACTTTTTCTTTAACGTAGCCCCAAAGGAAGACGTCAAGGGGCGTAAGATCCGGTGATCTGGCAGGCCAGAGTTTCACACCACTTCGTCCTATCCACATCGTCGGATAATTTCTACCGAGATATTGCCTAACGTTGATTGCATAGTGTGGAGGGGCGCCATCCAGTTGAAACCACATCGTACGAATATTATCTACTTCTATATTTTCTAAAAGCTCGGGTAAATAATTTTCCAAAAACTGTAAATATCCTTCTCCAGTAAAGCTACGGTCTATCTAGAGCGGAGTCCGCAAGCGCAGTATGCACTACAGACTGCGCATCCGTATTGCGCAATGCGCATCCGTATTGCGCAAGGAAGGTGGTCTATGTAGAATGCGTAAATTGTAACTGCAGTTGTGCAATATTGAGTAGAGAACACGTAGTCTAATGGAGAAAAAGAATGTGTTATTGGCTATGCTTCTTGAAGATGAAGAAGATGATGATAATTTATTATTATTATCAACATTAGGAGAGGAAAGAAGTAACAGCAGTAGTATATATAAAACAAGAAAAGCCGAGGGTGCTTATGAAATTTTATAAAAAATAATTTAAAAGGCGATGACGTAAAATTCAAAGAGTATTTTAGATTAAGTCAAACCCAGTTTCACGAGGCGACTTTAATAACCCCTGACATCGAAGATCAAAAACAAAGTTTGTGCAACAGCCTATAGGTGCAGAAGAGAAGCTAGCAGTGACTCTGAAGTAAGTAAATAATTATTGTTAATTTTAATTTTAATCATTTATTAAGAACAAAACTTACATAATACTTGTTTACATAACTGATTACAAGTTTGCTAAGTAAATGTTATCCATAGGCGTAGTAAAAGATTGCGTATTTATGTAACAAGGCTGAACTTCATTGTCCCCGCACAATGGACTAGGTACAATTGAGTGGGTACTTGGTGACGGTGACTGATACGAGTAATTACTGGAAGGACGAGAATATACGTCGTCCATGGATTGCGTAGTTGATTGTTGATGTCCAAGAATGTCAGTATTTCTAGCTGTTGCTGCTGATTCAGCCTGCTTAAATGCTCGATATTCAAGTGCGGTGATAATTCGGCAAAATTCAGCCTTGCCTATACCGCTAAGTTCGGCGGGAATGTCATGACAGTTTGAGTCATACTATTAAAAAATGTTTGTATAGGATTTGATATCTCCTTAATAACAGCCGGTGTAGCTAATATTTTTTTTAATAATTGGGTTCTCTTATCTGCCTTTTTTAAAATAGCATCCGCTATGCTGTCACTATTTTTCATAGTCCATTTGGCTGCCGTTCTTACTGTTTTATCCTCTTCCCAAGGACGTTTTGTAGCATTATTTGCGGTATTTTCTGAGTCCTCACTGTCACGAGGTACTTCTGCTTCCTCTATAATATCCTTTGTGTATGTATCTGATTCGTTATCACTATTTTGTGTTACCGGACCGTCAATATTAGTGAAAGACCAAAAAATGTTAATTGAAGGGATGGGTGGATACAGGTGTCACGTCACAAATAGGTAATTTTACATAAAATGACTTATAAGAAAATCTATTGCTTTTTTAATTTTTTCGCCAAAATACATAAAATCAATGTTGATGTGTACATGTTTATGGTTTATTTGAGATACATACAAGTAAAATGTATTGTAGCCTTTGTTATCTGGCGAAGAAAAAAAGAGATGTTATTAGCTTCTTTATTCATAACAAATTGACACAAAGGTAATAAAAGGGTAATATTGATCAACAAGTTAACTGAAGAAATTATTATTATTTAAACATTGTACATTCTATAAACATTTTGTGCCTGAATTTGGTTGATGGGTTCTTCTTGAAAAAATTGTTGGTAAAATCATCTATGTTCTTCTGGAACAAAAGGTAGCTGTTGTTTAATGTTATCGAATTTTTCTTGACAGATACTTCCGGTTTTTTCAGTTACTATTGGAATATTTAAAACGGTCGTTGTAACAGATGCATTTTTTTTAGTAAATCAACTCTCTGAAAAGGGGCAGTTTCATCATAGCACGTCTTGTATAAATAACTACCAAATTCTTCAGTGCGAATCCATTTGATGTTATCACGGAAATTTATTTTTTCGTTTTGAATGTTTTTTTTTCTATTTATTAAGTGGAGCATATTTGGGAGATCTGATATGCGCCGAAAGTGATGTTCCATGTCAAGGATGACATAACCATTTTTACTTCCTTCCCTGATGATGTCTCTGTACTGCTCAGGTGTGAATATATTCTGATGCTTACGTAATAGTTTCTCTATTCTACCGAAGTCACGATCACAATCCAAAAATGAGTGACCTACTTCAGGGAATTTGTGGTCACTTACGTTAAATCTGCCTGTATGTATTAAATACTGATGCAAGCACAAAATAGTGTAATTATTGTTTTGTCCTGCACACGAGTCGGACCAAATCACTAAGTGATCCACATCTTTTACAATATGCTCACTAATTAGCGTAAAATACAATAAACAGCTTGCAATTTCATCAGTG
Source organism: Vesta saturnalis (assembly GCA_036346205.1). Classification (NCBI taxonomy): domain Eukaryota; kingdom Metazoa; phylum Arthropoda; class Insecta; order Coleoptera; family Lampyridae; genus Vesta; species Vesta saturnalis. The sequence continues at coordinate 419,152 of JARFJB010002394.1, read as the reverse complement.
CCTCGACCAGCCACGTCTTCGGTCCATGTAAAAAAAAAAGGATTTGTGACCCCCAGTAGAAACAGTATGGATCCCAAAATTGTACAACCAAATTTGCCTCAAGTAAAACGCTTTTGAAGTGGAAATTTTTTGTAGTGGCATTGTTTGTTGCAAATTCATAGTTAAATAACTCATATTAGAATTTGTAAGAGCTGCGTTTCTGTCTTTTTGTGGAAATTAAAATGCAGCTTTATAAGACTCTATGGGTAATCATTTCCCTCTCCGGAATCACATCTTGAGCAAATATCGCTTTTTGGGCCACCAAAACCTAAGTTAAATTCGGTGTAAAATAGTTTTCCAAAAGTACTTTCTTTTACTTTAAACCATTCAGGTTTTGTATTTTCGTCGCATTTTGTTATATACATATTATACATTTTATTTATACTTAGTAATGGTGATACGTACTGCCGGTTAGGGTTACTGTTCCGCGAATAGGTCGAGCTTTCTGACGGAAACTGTTTAATGTGGTTTGTTATGTAGTGATGTACTTCATCTTTCATTTTATGGGGGCGATTACTATGATTTCCTTGCATGTTGGCCTTTGGTGTAGATTGCCCACTTTCCAACATTTTTTGGATCAGTTCTACTTTTTTCCGACCAATTGCGTATATCTGACAAAAAGCGGATTTACATACACTAACTTGAGCACCATTTATCATCACAACGTATTTAAAGGAAGCAGATCTGTTTTTACTTGCATTTTTATTTGGGCGTAGTATTGGTTTTTTTACAATACCTCTAAAAAGATACGTATTTTTAGAGTTAATATCCATTTTGTAATATTCTATAAATAAAGTTTCTCTTTCTTCGATACAAATTTTTTCGGTACACTTTAATCGACATGTACATAATAATCCCCTATTGACAAATTTCGCAGGCATTTTTTTCCTGTTTGGGACATGTACTCCTGGCCTTTTTCCCTACATAAAGCAGCATCTTTACGCTTACACATACCGGGATTACGTTTTCTAGTCCTACATTTTTTCTGTTCTTTCCATTGCTCGTGTTCTGTATTTTCTGTTGGTTCTAAATTTACCTGGTCTGTTACTTCTGTGTAAAAGTTGCACTGTATTTTTAGTGTGTTCATAAATTTAATATACATGTGCTTACCTAAAGTAGCATTGTAATCATAATCTGAAGGATTTTGAATACTGGAGTCAGACGTACCCTTTTCTGGAGAATAATCGTCGCTTGAACCAGCCTAAAATCTTCGTCTTCGTCGCGGAACAACCAACGTTTTAGTCTGCATATTAGATTAATTCAAAATAGTTTATGATAGATCGTTAATATAAAATTGGATGGAATAGTGCTGGCAGGCACTATAATACAGTCGTCTTCTTCGTCCGCCATATTGGTTCTTGGCTGTAGCTGCCGTTAAGCCCGCACTAGTTCCCGGTATAGGTTCATCAGTAACATCATTGTTCATTGCATCAAGGGCTATTTTAACTAATAACTTTCCACGCGATGACATATTAATTTGATTGCAAAAAGTATTAACACTGCCAACTACCAACTAAACACAGTATTATGTTTGCTTTAATTATTAATTTAACTATTAGTTTGATTGCAAAAAGTATTAACACTGCCAACTACCAACTAAACACAATATTATGTATTGCTTCAATTATTAATTTAACTATTAATTTCATTGCAAAAAGTATTAACACTGCCAACTACCAACTAAACACAATATTATCTATGCTAAACACCAGATAAACACTGCTAATTTGCACAAAAATGACAAACGACGTAATAGACTCAGCTAAACACCACTAACCGCCTGCAACTAAAGACCAACCACAGCGCTTGTGGCGAAAACATTACCTACTGTTTCCTTACTGATTTTTGGATAGAGGTAGTAAGTGAGTTTAGCGCTTTTATCGATTTGAAATATTGGGTTAACTCGCTTTTTAGCGCCGTTATCCACTCTGTATCTAAGGAACCGGCAATAGCAATGTTACGAAAGTTGGTGATAGGTTAGAATATCACTTAGCGCCTTTATTCACTGCAATATATCATTTAAAAAAAATGTTCGTTGACACCTTTACCCATGCATCCCTTCAATTAAGTTACAACTAAAAGATTGTAAGTTGGCCAAGATCTTAGACGTTAGAAACCTTGTGTAAAAACGACGTGTGGTCAAGATATTCCCACGTTGTTCCCTGTTTACCAGCCGGTGCGCAGTGGGCTTATTTTTCGCGAGTTTTTGCTTCCTATTATATAGGTCGTATAACGTGCGCCATCTTGTTTTGCAGTCTTGCCCTAAAACATTAGTATATGAATTACCAACCCTTGTTAAATTAGTATTGGTTTATTATTACATGCCAGGTCTACGCAAGAATTTGTTTAATTTTTCAGATATCTGGTAACTGGGGAATCGTTCCGATCTTTAGCATTTGCTTTCACAATTTCGCATAATCACATAAGTTTGGTTATTAGAGAAGTATTAGCAGCGATTTGCAAGAAACTGATGCGTATTTATTTACCCACTCCAACAACAGAAAGTATGCTACAGGTTGCGAACGATTACAACGAAATATGAAATTTTCGTAACTGTTGCGGAGCCATAGATGGAAAACACTGTCGTATAGTATGCCCAGATAATACTGGATCATTGTATTTTAATTACAAGTGATTTTTTTCTATTGTGCTACTTGCAATAGTTGATGCTAGATATAACTTTATCTGCGTTGACATAGGATCGTATGGCAAAGAAGGCGACTGTGGTGTATTAAAAAAATCAAAATTGAGCCAGTTTATGTCAAGCGACAAGTATTGTATACCACCAGAAGCGCCCTTGCCAAACAATAACATTTCGTTGCCACATGTTATTTTAGGGGACGAAGCGTTTCCGCTTTCGAAGCATTTGTTACGACCATATCCAAAGGACCAGACAATCTACAAGAAGAAGCGCATCTTTAACTATAGCTTATGTAGAGCAAGGAGAACTGTAGAAAATGCCTTTGGAATTATGGCTCAGACTTTTAGAATATTTTTTACACAAATTGCGATTAAATCAGGTACTGCTGAAATGTTAATTACTGTTTGTTGTTTGCATAATTTGCTAAGAAGTTTAGAAACTATTCAAAAAGTCATTGAAGAATGGCACAGTACGACGCTTCCAACTAAAAATGTATTACTTTTCACTAAAATAGGAGGAAATTCGTCATTACAAGCTTTCCAAATACGACAAGAATTTCAGGAGTACTTCTGTAGTAGACAAGGAAGTATGAAGTGGCAAGATCATATGATAAATCGAACTGACATATAATTAGAGGTGCTCAGGTAGTGTTTTTGATGCAGTACATTTCTTACTAAATAATTTTGTAATAAATTATACAATAAAACAATCCAAACACTTACCGCTTCTCTTGATAATGTCCCCAATATCTCTCTATATGTTCTCACGTCTATAAGGATTTCATCTTATTACTTTGAAAACTTGCAGTCATTTTTACTAGTAGTTGCTTTATCATCTGCCATTTTTGTTGTAATTAGTTCTAATTATTTAACAAACACGTTGACACCACGAACAATTCGTTGCAACTGATGCGCACCAGTTGCCCTATCGGCATATGCAGCGTATACCCGCAACAACAACATGTGTGCGCAAGCGGAGTGCGCTGTACACAGACCACGTGTATTTAAAGACAAAGAAGGTATACACTGCGGATTCCGCACCACGCACTGCGCTTGCGGACTCCGCTCTAGATAGACCGTAGCTTAAGACTCCCATCAAAGAAAAAAGGACCAACCACATTAAAATTGATTATACCACCCCACACATTACCTCACCATCGATGCTGGTGATCAACGACTCTTAAGATATGTGGATTAGTATCTGAATACTGATGATAGTTATGTGTCTTAATATTGCCATTATTGTGAAAAGTTACCTCATTCGTAAATAGAATGTTATTAACAACATTGGGGTCTTCATTGACTTTAGTAGTTACCCATTGGTAGAAAGATTCACGATTTTGAAAATCTATTTCACTTAAAGCTAGTTGCTAGTTGCTCGATATGATAAGGATGTTTTTTTAATAAAGCTGCGAACTGTATAATTTGTTTTTTTAATAAAGCTGCGAACTGTGTTTCTGTTTAGGTCTAGGTGTGTACAGGCTGTCTCAAATTCGAGGGCAAGCATGGGGATCTCGCTTATTATAATAGATAGGGTATAGGTTTAAATTCGGCACTTTTGCTAAATTCTATGCCGAGTAATAATCTGAAAAGAAATTTGAGCTAACTCGAATGGATTTGGTTTTTGCTCAAAAAACTAAAAATTTCGAATTTTGTTTTTCGCGTTTGGCTACCTTATTATTAGGAATTTTCAAAATTCGATTAAACATTATTAAGGCAACTTTTTACGCACAATACTAATACGGTATTAAAAATATTATGCGACGTTTTGTTTATTCTGAACCATCATCAGGTTTATTTTTTCTTATCGGGGTTGGTTAAGACATATTTTTATGGCGTTGGATGGAGAATGTTATGCTGATTTTAGCAATATATAACACTTCATGGTTTGATCGACTGCGAACTAAAATACTCTTAAATTAAAAACTAAATATTAAATTATCACGATACCCATGAATCAAATAAAACTCAGGAGTTGGCTTTTGTCATGTCATTTTCTAATTGTAAAAGGGCAATAACTGCAAGATCCTTCGTGTTAGTGCTTTAAAATTTGCAAGTTTCTTTAGAATGTTTTCAAATTCAGAAAAACGAGACATGATAAGGATATTTTATAGCTGCAATAGAAATAGTGTCAGAGCAGAACAAAGATATTTAGAGGAATATCCGGAGAGGCAGCAACCAAACCAGAGACATTTTTTAAAATTAGACCAAAATTTGCGAGAATTTGGATGTTTTCAGAAACCTCGAAATGCATATGGTAGCAGACTAGACAGAGATGCCGAAGAAGAAATATTACATCAGGTACTATTTGTTAGTATTATACTAATTATAAGAATTTCCACTCACTTCACTGCTAATTTCAGCAGACATTTTTTTTGGAGAGTTATGACTTTATGTTATCCATCTTAGGTTCAAGAAAATCCTTCAACATCTACCAGAGAAATAGAACAAACTATTGAAGTGCCAAAAACGACAGTTTGGCGAGTGTTAAAGCAACACCGTTATAAACCATTTAAGTTACACGTTAGTCAAACTCTTCGGCCTGGGGACGATATGAGACGGTTGGATTTTTGTAACCAACTTAATACCAAAATGCTTGAAAATCGCAACTTTCTCAATCAAATAATTTGGACGGATGAGTGCAATTTTTCCACTAATGGAATGTTTAATCGTAATAACGAGCACTACTGGTCCGTTGAAAATCCACGAATTAACAGGCAAATGCGAGGACAAGGCCACCGGTCCTTTAATGTGTGGGTTGGAATCTGGGAAGGATAGGCTCCTTGGGCCAATTATTTACGAAGGTATCCTAACGTCTCAACGCTACCTCGCATTTCTAACAAACGAAATATCAGACCTTTTGGATGATGTTCCGCTAAACGAAAGATGGACTCTCTGGTGGCAAATGGACGGAACTCCTCCTCATAATGCTGCGATAATAAGTGAATATCTTAACGGCGAATTTCCTGATAAATGGATGGGAAATAGGGGACCACTTAGGTGGCCAGCAAGAAGTCCAGATTTAGCCCCTTTAGATTACTTCCTCTGGGGCTATTTAAAAAATATGATTTATAAGACGCCACCGCAAAATATAGAAGAACTCCAGAATAGGGTTGTAAATGAACTTCGTCAAATTCCCAGGCGAACCATTCAAAGAAGCGTAAACAATTGTAGAAGAATTCGTTACTGTATTCAAGAAGGAGGAAACTTGTTCGAACATTTATTATAATAATTTTTGTTTGTTTGTCTGTGTAATTATTTTGTTGTTACCTATCGATAAATTTGCGTTGTCGCTATTATGACCGTGTTACATAGACCTACTTGTTTGAGTTGTTTGTTAATGTTTTTTTTTTAAATTGTTTAACTGTTTTTATATTTTTTTGGATGTTCTAACGAGTTTAACAAATTAAATGAGTAGTACTGTAATTATTCCTTGCTGGATCCAAAAAGGCGGAATCTTGTTTTTCGTATTTTTCTCATTATTTTAGTTCGCAGTCGATCAAACCATAAAGTGCTATATATTGCTAAAATCAGCATAACATTCTCCATCCAACGACATAAAAATATATCTTAACCCCCATAAGAAAAAATAAACCTGATGATGGTTCAGAATAAACGAAATGTCACATAGTATTTTGAATACCGTATTAGTATTGTGCCTAAAAAGGTGCCTTAATAATGTTTTATCGAATTTTGAAAATTCCTAATAATAAGGTGGCCAAACGCGAGAAACGAAAATCGAAATTTTTAGTTTTTTGAGCATAAAACCAAATCCATTCGAGTTAGCTCAAATTTGTTTTCAGATTATTACTCCGCATCGAATTTAGCAAAAGTGCCGAATTTAAACCTATATCCTATCTCTTATAATAAGCGAGATCCCCATGCTTGCCCTCGAATTTAGGACAGCCGGTACTTAGCTCTCTGGTACTAATTTGCGGATTTTCTATAAGAGATGCCACAACTTGAAACATAAACGATTCTTTCCGCGGCTGTCTTCTCTCTGGGTATCGTTCACGCTATAAACGGGTAACCTGAAAAGCACTTGTTTCAGCTTCGCCGTAAATAAAGATCATATCGACCATTTCTACTTTGGAAAAAATAAAGATTGACAAAACGCCAATCCAAAAACACAAACTAATGGACCAATATTTTAATGATTATACAAACGTCAAAGCAATAGATACAATTGTTCCTGTTTATTACGAGCGGCTAGCATATCTGATTTGTTTTGTTGAATTCTGTCATAGTAAATTTGTATTTTAGAATATTTTTACATTAGTATCTACTTTTCACGGGGAATCGAAACGTGAAAAAATATACAGGGTGTTGCATTTGAAAAAATTGAGAAAAATTACATTTCGCGTTAGTTAATCATTCTGTATAGTTTTACATGTTTCCGAAAAATTTCTCAGTTTGTTTGTTAGTAAACTATTATTAATAGTCGGTGGTATAAACAGATTTACAAAATCGTGGTGACAACGCTCGCATCGTGGTTCCAAAGTTAACTCTATGTTGGTACTAAAATGATATCTGCAAAACGGTTAGTGATACAGCTACAAATTTCTATACTTTTATTCTAAATGTAACAGTGAATCCAAAAATGCAAAATTATACAAGGTGTTTCATTAAAAAACACAGATTTGGGTTGGCATATTTTTGTCAATCACCCTGTATATACCTAAATATTTTTAGAATGTAGATCCAATGATCGTGTATTACCACACCAAAATTGGTTTTGCTACCTCTAATAGTTAATGAGCAATCCTCCGTCCACGCAGTAGACACCCACCCTGTATAAACATACAGTATTATATTTTCACTATAATACATGATTGAACATGTCGTAGGCGAAAACAGCTGCGTTGACAGTCGCAGTAGTGCCATTCGTATAGTTCGTAAAATGAATAGCTGGCAGTTCCCGATTAGCGCTTATATTTCCATTGCTCGCCAGAGTCTAACACATGCTATTCTATGAACTACGAGTGTTTGATCCGGCAACACTGGTGATTTGGGAGGGGAGGCAGGTGAACATGTGATACACTAGCAGTACGAGTTTCACTTCGTTAGGTCAAATGTATTGTTTGCCGAGCGTACTTTAGTGTAACCGGTTTTTTGTGGGCATTGTGACAATGAGTGACACGAATTTCGAGCAACGTTGTCCGATCAGGTTTTGCTTCAGACTTCGATACAGGGTAACAAAAACGTTGACCAAACTTCAGCAGGCCATCGAAGACAGTGTTTTATCAAGGGCTCATGCGTTACGGTGGTTTAAGGCATTTTTGTGGGGAAGAGAGTTAAATGAATCTCGCAGCGGAAGGTTGGCGGTTAATTAACTTTTTTACCGAGTGGTTCTTGGAAGACTTTGCAAAAGGATCATATGTGTGAGACCAAACATTAAATGCAGCTGGGTGTTGCCATGGCAATGCCCCTTCTAGTATATGAATTACCAACCCTTGTTAAATTAGTATTTGTTTATTATTACATGCCAGGTCTACGCAAGAATGTGTTTAATTTTTCAGATATCTGGCAACTGGGGAATCGTTCCGATCATTAGCACTTGCTTTCAGAATTTCGCACAGTCACATAAGTTTGGTTATTAGAGAAGTATTAGCAGTGATTTGCAAGAAACTGATGCCTATTTATTTACCCACTCCAACAACAGAAAGTATGCAACAGGTTGCGAACGATTACAACGAAATATGGAATTTTCGTAACTGTTGCGGAGCCATAGATGGAAAACACTGTCGTACAGTATGTCCAAAAATACTAGATCATTGTTTTTTAATTACAAGTCATTTTTTTCTATTGTGCTACTTGCAATAGTTGATACTAAATATAACTTAACTGCGTTGACATAGGATCGTATGGCAATAAGGCAACAGTGGTATATTCAAAAAATCAAAACTGATCCAGTTTATGCCAAGTAAAAAGTATTGTATGCCACCAGAAGCGCCCTTGCCAAACAGTAACATTTCGTTGTTATTTTAGGGGATGAAGCGTTTCCGCTTTCGAAGCATTTGTTACGACCATATCCAAAGGACTAGACAATCGACAAGGAGAAGCGCATCTTTAACTATAGGTTATGTAGAGCAAGGAGAACTCCAGAAAATGATTTTGGAATTATGGCTCAGACTTTTAGAATATTTTTTACACCAATTGCGATTAAATCAGGTACTGCTAAAATGTTAATTACTGCTTGTTGTTTGCATAATTTGCTAAGAAGTTTAGAAACTATTCAAAAAGTCATTGACGAATGGCACAGTACGCTTCCAACTAAAAATGTATTACTTTTCACTAAAATAGGAGGAAATTCGTCATTACAAGCTTTCCAAATACGACAAGAATTTCAGGAGTACTTGTGTAGTAGACAAGGAAGTATGAAGTGGCAAGATCATATGATAAATCGAACTGACATATAATTAGAGGTGCTCAGGTAGTGTTTCTTACTAAATAATTTTGTAAGTAAATTATACAATAAAACAATCCAAACACTTACCGCTTCTCTTGATAATGTCCCCAATATCTCTCCATATGTTCTGATGTAGATTATTGTCTTTATAAAACTTCTCACTTGCGTCATATAAGCAGGATGTCGCAAAACGCTGTCTGTAAGGATTTCATCTTGTTATTTTGAAAACTTGCAGTAATTTTTAGTAGTAATTGTTTCATCATCTGCCATTTTTGTTGTAATTAGTTCCAATTATTTAACAAACACGTTGACACCACGAACAATCCATTGCAACTGATGCGCACCAGTTGCCCTTTCGGCATGTGAAGCGTATATCCGCAACGACAACATGTGTGTACAAGCGGAGTGCGCTGTACACAGACCACGTGTATTTAAAGACAAAGAAGGTATACACTGCGGATTCCGCAACACACACTGCGCTTGCGGACTCCGCTCTAGATAGACCGTAGCTTAAAACTCCCATCAAAGAAAAAAGGACCAACCACATTAAAATTGATTATACCACCCCACACATTACCTCACCATCGATGCTGGTGATCAACGACTCTTAAGATATGTGGATTAGTATCTGAATACTGATGATAGTTATGTGTCTTAATATTGCCATTATTGTGAAAAGTTCGCCTCATCCGTAAATAGAATGTTATTAACAACATTGGGGTCTTCATTGACTTTAGTAGTTACCCATTGGCAGAAAGATTCACGATTTTGAAAATCTATTTCACTTAAAGCTAGATGTTGCTCGATATGATAAGGATGCAATCTGTTTTTTAATAAAGCTGCGAACTGTATTTCTATTTAGGTCTAGGTGTGTACTTAGCTCTCTGCTACTAATTTGCGGATTTTCTGTAAGAGATGCCACAACTTGAAACATAAACGATTCTTTCCGCAGCTGTCTTCTCTCTGGGCATCGTTCACGCTATAAACGGTTAACCTGAAAAGCACTTCTTTGAGCTTCGCCATAAATAAAGATCATATCGACCATTTCTTCTTTGGAAAAATTCATTTTATATAAAGATTGACAAAACGCCAATCCAAAACACACAAACTAATGGACCAATATTTTAATGATTATACAAACGTCAAAGCAATAGATACAATTGTTCCTGTTACTGATTTGTTTTCTTGAATTCTGTCACAGTAAATTTGTATTTTAGAATATTTTACGTAAAAGCGTCAATATATCAAGAAGGGTCCCGTCTTATGGCTATGAAACCTATTATCAATTAGTATCTACGTTTCACGGGGAATCGAAATATACAGGGTGTTGCACTTGAAAAAATTGAGAAAAATTACATTTCGCGTAAGTTAATCATTCTGTATAGTTTTACATGTTTCGAAAAATGTCTCAGTTTGTTAGTAGACTATTCTTAATAGTCGGTGGTATAAACAGATTTACAAAATCGTGGTGACAACGCTCGCATCGTGGTTCCAAAGTTAACTATGTTGGTACTAAAGTGATATCTGCAAAACGGTTAGTGATACAGCTACAAATTTCTATACTTTTATTCTAAATGTAACAGTGAATCCAAAATGCAAAATTATACAAGGTGTTTTATTAAAAAACAGGTTTGGGTTGGCATATTTTTGTCAATCACCCTGTATATACCTAAATATTTTTAGAATGTAGATCCAATGATCGTGTAGTACCACACCAAAATTGGTCTCTTATAGTTAAGGAGCAATCCTCCGTCCACGCAGTAGACACCCACCCTGTATAGACATACAGTATTATATTTTCACTATAATACTTGATTGAACATGTCGTAGGCGAAAACAGCTGCGTTGACAGTCGCAGTAGTGTCATTCGTATAGTTCGTAAAATGAATAGCTGTCAGTTCCCGATTAGCGCTTATATTTCCATTGCTCGCCAGAGCCTAACACATGCTATTCTATGAACTACGAGTGTTTGATCCGGCAACACTGGTGATTTGGGAGGAGGCAGGTGAACATGTGATACACTAGCAGTACGAGTTTCACTTCGTTAGGTCAAATGTATTGTTTGCGGAGCGTACTTTAGTGTAACCGGTTTTTGTGGGCATTGTGACAATGAGTGACACGATTCGAGCAACGTTGTCCGATCAGGTTTTGCTTCAGAATTCGATACAGGGTAACAAAAACGTTGACCAAACTTCAGCAGGCCATCGAAGACAGTGTTTTATCAAGGGCTCATGCGTTACGGTGGTTTAAGGCATTTTGTAGGGAAGAGAGTTAATTGAAAATCAATCGCAGCGGAAGGTTGGCGGTTAATTAACTTTTTACCGAGTGGTTCTTGGAAGACTTTGCAAAAGGATCATATGTGTGAGACCAAACATTAAATGCAGCTGGGTGTTGCATCATGGCAATGCCCCTTCTCACATAGCAATTTCAATACACCATTTTTTGGCCAGTAAAAACATTTCTATAACTCCTCATCCTCATTATTCACCAGATTTGAGTCATTGTGATTTTTACCTCTTCCCGAAATTGAAAACACGCCGAGGGACGTCGTTTTGGGACCCTGAACAACATTCAAAAGGGTGTAACCGATCAGCTGAACGCCATTCCTATTTCCGAGTTCCAGCACCGCTGTCAGGAATGGAAGAAGCGGTATGGCGCTGTGTGGCTTCCCAAGACAGTTACTTTTAAGGGGACAATGTTCAATTGTAACTCTAGTGGAATAAAAGTGGTAAAAAAATCAGTCTCATTACTTTAATGACATACCTCGTATAGCACAATTATCTATAAATTCTGAAACTCACGGATAAAGAAAACGAGAGTTGAAGAAACTTTTGTAGGTATTGAAATTCTCCACAAATAGGGAGTTTCTTGTTTTCATTGTCTGCTCCGAGCCAGTGACAGTGTTGTATCCGTGTGTGGGCGACGTTGTGCGCAGTCGTCTGCTGGCTTATGTTTATACGATTAGGTGACTTTCGAAGTCGGTATCAACACTTGAGTTACATTAATCTTGCTAAATTCTGACCGTTGAGAGGCGATATTAGTGAAAATGCAAATGATGATAATGAGAAGTAGTACAGAGACCACATTAAAAAATAAGTTTTTGATACGAAAACTATTTCGTCTCACTTAATTTTACTTAGATACATTTATTCTGAATAAAATAAATAACCTTTCAAGCCGCTAGAAGCAATTTACTCGAAAAATTCGATGATAACTTTTTGCAAGATTTTTTCACGTGAAACTATGGGATTTGGGAAAATAACTGTAGAAATATTTTTTACGTAAAAATAGCCGAAAATATTTTTTATTTAATCACACAATGGCTTTTTTCAAAATTAACGCAAAAAACGTTTTTGAATTTTTGATATTCCCGACCCGCTAGAGTGGAGAACTTTTCAGAATATCAATTTACACATTTATCCGAACCTATTAAAAACACATCATTTAGGTCCAAGTCATTTTGAGCTTTTTCCGAAAATTCAACTACAATGACTGGGCTATAATAGATTCAGTCCAACATAAGCGTTTAATTGCAAACAATTATATTCTGCAGTTTTCATAACTGTCCATTATTTCACTGGATCAATGATTGACTAACATTGCATTCAATTTTCCTAGTGGAGACAGAAGTAGTTATTATTATTATTACCATAATATGTTAGTAATATATTTTATTATTATTACAGCAATATATTAGATATCACTGTACCAACCTGGTATAATAATCTAATAAATCTAGTTACCATAGATTTCAAATAATTAATTGTCTTGCCTTGTAATTTTATGATAACTTGTAAATTGCTGTAGATATTTGATTTACCAAGACCACGTAGATCTTAATTCCTGATAAAGTAAGTAGCATCATTTTTAAAATGCAGCAACGAAGAGACATGATTCAAATTTACTATCGATGCCATAGTATTTTGTAACAAGTATCCGAAAGCTTTCTTGAAAATTAACCATACAGTTCCTATTTTCTCAATTTATCTGCAAATATTAGACAGGGAAGGATTAAGAGTTAATTTGAAATATTTCAACTTAACTGGCAACAATAAATTTGAAAAGGGAACTTATTATTTATTTATTTTTTGTTAATTTGGTTTTAGGTAAACAATAATGCTGTTGTCCACCAGATAAATTGCAGCAGAGGTAGTTCAGCCATTATTACATCACGAAATGTTGGAAAATTTTAAAAAGCAGAGACGTATAAGCCTTGACAAATTCATTGTCTTACAAACCCAGCACCTTGGGGTTTTTGACAGACTATTTGCATTTTGCCATTAGGTGCTAGAGAAAATTGATGAAAATGAACCCCTTTTTGAACGAGTGATTTGGATAGACGAGTGTCAATCCACAAACTACGGAGTTTTTAACCGACACAATGAGCACCCCAAGCTAAATGTGATTTGAATGTTTGGGCGGGTACAGTAGGGGACCCTATTTTTGACCATTTGTTTTTGAAGGTACCGTAATAAGAGAAAGATCACGTTCTTAATAATTTATAAAGATGGCGCACCACCCCATAATAGCGGAATAGTGTTTGATTTTCTGAACAACGAATGAATTAAAGCAAATGGTGACGGTTTTCAGTATCTTAGGAAAAATTTAATGTTTTCTATAAATTTCTTTAATATGAATCTGTTGTTTTCCTTGTTACCGTTTTCCAGTTGGATATATTTTCTAGTTTAACTACAAACTTAACTTTAGTGTTGATAATTATAATTTATATTAAAGAACTAATAAGAATACATTGAAACAGAGTGAATAGTGATAGTATTTTAGTTTATTCACGCATTCAATAAGATTAGAATGGACCGTTAAAAAAGGCAATATAAAACATAAAGTCAACCTTTTGCAATTAAACGCTATTGTTTGATCGAAATTATTATTAATTTGACATTTTTCAAGTTCTAACAAAAAAATGTAACAAATAAAAGCCTGTATTTGAACAAAATTGACCTGATGCTGATATTTAGAAAACGTAAAAATTTTGTGCTGCAACCTTAGGAATACACAAGGATTTAAATTTGATGGAACTAACTTAACGGTTTGCTAGACCCCCCCCCCCCCCCCCCGCAATTAGGAATTGAATATGCGAAAAGTTTTCATTAATCGTATTTTTATACATGTTTCTTTGAACACAATTTAATATTGACATGTGAGGTAGCAACAAATTAAGTGACAAACAATGCATTACGCGTAATTAGATCTATATAAACTAAATTGCGATCTATTATAATGAATAATAAATTTGGATCGATTATGAAAGATAGCGATGTTTTTGCCAAACTTTTTTACGTGACTGCATCGCGTAAACCAATCATGTGCAAACTTTCCCGAACAGTCGACTGCTATTGAGATCCGGCAACGGCGTAAAAAGCGTGTGGACACTTTCTGTTTTGTGAGGTTTTTCACGTTTCATAAGTTTCACGGAACTTACTCAAAAAAAAAAAGTTACAAAGAGTACAAACATTGTACAATCCATTATGGCAGTTCTATAAAGAGCTTGATCGTTAGATAGTTTCTCTTTACTTTAGTTGTTTTCCATCGATAAATTATTCTTATAGGTTGTCATAAATACCAAAGCTTGAAATAATAAATGATATTGTTACGTAGCTGTTTCAGTTTTTGAAAATTATATGTTGCGTAGATCCAAATTTAAAGTATGACTGAATAAAAAATTCTTATTGAATGTTAGAAAAATGTTTGTTATGGTATAAACTGGCCGTAAAACGAAATAACAGATAAAATTGACTTTTGCACGACTAGCCAGCGATCGGGGTGAGTAAGTTGTTAATTAATTTTACGCACTAGGGGATAGCATACCATACATAAGTAGAAATAGGGGTTGGAGTCGTCATAAAACCGGAAACGGGCGCCAGAGTATTTGGAATGTCAAAATAGGGGATGAAATGCGTAATTACGATAGTTCACAGCTCGCTCAAAATACTCATATAACTTGCTTACCTATACGTAATCTCCGCAGGCGGCTCTAAGACCAGCAGATCTTTCGCCAACCCGAAAGGCTTCAAAACAAATATTTGCATGCTTAAATAAAATAATAGCGTTCCGCAAAAATCAATCACTTCTTTGATAATCAATCACTAATCTCTAGTCACGTTACGCTTAAATTCTGTACGCAATCGTTTGAAATCGAATTCTTCAAATTACGTTTAATTATGCCCAATTCATAAAAAAAATAATGCAATGATTCATCAGCCTCTAAATGTACGCTATGGTTAACTAATCCCATGAAAAGTTTTCGGCCGTAATTGTTTCATTCAAACTAAACTCAATATAATGATGTTAATTTAATGAGCAAACCAAGTAATAAATACGAAAATTATCGGCAAATCTTGATAAAATCATGGATACATGACATGTTTCATTTGCAAATGAGTTTTATTGTTTTTTAAAAATGATCAATTATGATTTTTTTTATAGATTGAATTTATTATTTCTTAAATTTATTTCTATATCTTTCTCTTTAATTTCTTTAATTGATTATTTAGTAAATTTATCAATGTTCATTACAAAATTACTTTTTAATTGTTAAAGTGATTATCTCACTGATCATATCAATAATAGTGACTGTAACGTCAATCTAAACGAAGGACTATCTCAAATAATATCCTGTCAAATTTCTAAACAAAACTGACTATTTGATTACAAGCTATCAAAGAATGAGTAAATTATTTTAACCTTTTCTCCGCGGCAGTCATAAGAACTAATACAAATCATGCCAACTTTGTGAGCTAACATCTCGTCTTAGAGACAGTCAATCGTCTCGAAATTTTAGAGTTATGCGTAAAACGTTTAATTAAACAAGTTTGTCGAATTTAAAGCAATTCTGACTGACGTTTCGCGACGTCCTACCTTTCTTATTCCAAATCAAATTTCTAAGAAATACGTGGTATATTCCAAAAGGACTTCTTTCGGACTACTAGATACGTGGTTCACAAGTGCACTTTACTAGCAAAAACTATTATCCTCTTAGCTTGTCACTAAAGGGACACTATCTAAGCATTTCTTGAATGTATTAAGTATCTATTGGAAATTTCATGTAAGTTCAGTTGCACGTCATAAGCTTATGTAAGTAGTTCTAACGTTCTTGATTGCTTCTATCTCTTTTTGAATCATATTAAGGTATGAAATGGCAATATAAATAATCTGTTGGAACTAGCTAAATAAATTAATGACGTGCAACGGAACTTATATGAAAAACCCTATAGTTTCCAAATTAAGTGCTTTTGCTGTTTCTAAACAGTTGGACTGTGCTGTCAGCAGAAGAGCCCACCTTTCAATAATAACCTATGTTACAAAAAATAAGTTCCGTTTCGGTTTGCCATTAAAATGATTTTGTTTTTTATACTTTATCTAAATATCCTGCTCCCGATTTAAATGCTCTTCCTATTTCGAAAGGTTGGACTGTGTAGTCAGCAGATGGGATAGTTTACTCTTAAGAGGCGGCTCTCAAGAATAAACTATTCGAAAAATTACGTACATTTTCCGTTTAACATTAAAATGATTTTTTTATGATTTATTTATACCTACTTTCAGAATTAAGTGCTCTTACTGAAAAAGTTGGACTGTGCCATCACCAGAGAAGCTCACCTTTCATGATATGTTTAAAAAGTTAGCTGATCTTTCAGTTTGCCATTAAAATGATGTAAAGTTTAAGTATCTAGTTTTGAAATTAAGTGCTGTTACAGTTTCCAAAAAGTTGGACCCCAGCAGAGGACCCCATCTCTCATGAGTAACCAATATTAAAAATGGGGCGCTTTTTGGGTTTGCCCTTAAAATGATTCTGTTACTTACACTTTCAGTATCTAATTTTGAAATGAAGTGCTCTTACCGTTTCCAAAAAGTTGGACTGTGCTATAACCAGGCGAGCCCACCTCTCAAGAGTAAGCGACATTATTTAAAACATTACGTGGGTTTTCCATTAAAATGATTCTGTTATTTACACTTTATTTAAATATCCTGCTCCCGAATTAAACGCTCTTTTTATTTTGAAAGGTTGCAATGTCTTCAGCAGAGGGGATAGTTGACTCTTAGCGGTGGCTGTCAAGAATAAACTGTTCGAAAAATGACGTGTCTTTCGTTTACCTTTAAAATATTTTTTTTATACTTAATGTATACCCAGTTTCTGAATTAACTACTCTTACCGTTTCGCAAAAGTTGTACTGTTCCATCAGCAGAGAAGGCCTTCTTTCCAGATGATCTTTCAATTTGCCATTAAAATAATTCCTTTATGTACTCTTTAAGTACCTAGTTTTGAAATTAAGTGCTTTTATTGTTTCCAAAAAGGTCGACTGTGCCATCAGCAGAGCAGCCCACCTCTCAAGAGTAACCAACGTTTAAAAAATTAGGTACTTTTTGGATTGGCCATTAATTGATTTTGTTATTTACACATTACCTAAATATCTTGCTCCCGAATTAAATGCTCTTTTCATTTCGAAAAATTATGTGTCTGTTCTATTTACCATTAAAATCATTTTTATACTTTATTTAAGTACCTAGTTCCCGAATTAAGTGTTCTTAACGTTTCGAAAAAGTGGGACTCTGTCGTCAGCGAGGAGCCCACCTTTCAAGAATAACCCATGTTAAAAAAATTAGGAGCTCTTTGGGTTTGCCATTAAAATGATTCTGTTATTTGCACTGCATCTAAATATCCTGTTCTTGGATTAAGTGCTTTTATCATTTAGCAAAGAATTTGACTAGCACTGTCGAACAGCAGAGCTTCCTTTAAAGTAATTTATTTAATATGTATAAGTTTACGAATAAGCTTTACCCATTGGTAAAAAGTTATATTTAGCTGAGCCCGATCTTAGGCAATTAAAATTTTATTTTTCATTTATCTAAATATCCTGTTCTTGATTAAGCTTTATCGAAATTTAGTTCAAAGTTGAAAATGTCACCACAGATGCTTCCTTTCAGTACATCGTTTGATTTAAAATTTAGTTTTGAATAGACCTCTTACCCTAGAAATGTTATTTAGCCGTGGAGCCGCAATTTCTGGAATAAAAATTAGGTGTTCTCGATGGTTATAAAATATTTTGTTAACTTTATGAATACTAGTTTCTGAATAAAATACCAATCTGTTCTTCAACATGATCTGTACTCGTTTGAGACTTGTACAGCCAATATGTTCAAGAAATGGTAAGCGCATTTAATTTCTGGTAACTAGATGTTCTGAAATATAGTGTAAATAAAGGATCATGTTATGAGCAAAAGAACGCCATAATTGTTTCAATAGTTTATCTGAGAGTGGACGTACCAACTCCAATTTGTTCGAATTAGGTAAGAGCATCTTAATTTGAGTAACTAGATCTTTATCTAGTATACACTAGTGATCATTTATGCAAAACGCAATATTTTCGAGCTCAGTTTAAGTCTCTGAGATGGCCCTCGTTAAGGCTACTTTTTCGAAATTTGGAACAAATTCGCTCTTACTGTGTACCATGTTTATACACCATTCGTTTGAATGGGCAAAATTCATTTCTCGGTGGCTATTGAACAAGATTTCTGTGTCTATGAGTGTTCTATAGGATTTGATAACCAAATGTTTCATTCAGGTCGATCACACAATGATTGCGGATCGCCATATTCAGTGTTGATGCAATAATTCATTGTGGTCGCCGAAAAATGGGTCCTTTGATGACCGCGAGTTAAGTCTTTCAGTTCATTAATGTATGTCAACATTTGGGCCGAATGTTGCCAAAAATATATCAATGTTGTGGAGATCTCGGCAAAATAGATTTTTTCGTTAACGAAAAGTAAAATTCTGTGGCCCAAAAATGTTGATCAGCAACATATGTTCATGCAGCAATTTCGTTGGAGTTGCGGCAAAATGGATTCTCTTAATGACCAAGAGCTTTATAATCTATGGGTGTATCGCAACCTTAGTATTGGCAAGGGTTTGGATTGGATGTTTCCCAAAATATATACTTATACAACAATTTCGTTGAGGTCACAGAAAAATGGATTGTCTTGATGATCAAGAGTTAACAATAAGTACTATGAGTATTCGACCATAGCGTTCGCTTTACACACAAGGTATTGTTACGGTTTTTACTAACGATGCAAAAATTTGTGTCCTGATAGCCTAGATAACTCTTTTACTTCGATACCTAAGTCTAACACAAGAGATTCAGTATATTTTTAGGTATCTTAGTTCTGAGTGTAATTTAATCGACAATCACGTGTGAGCAGTATCATATGTTACTGAAGAAGTTATGTATAGTAATATATTTTTTCTACCCCTATACATGTACTTAAGACCCGAATAAGGAAACTACTGTACCTGTAAAATTTCCATTATGTAATACGGTTACTTAATAATAGTAGATTATGAAACTAGTTTATAATGCAAGGGATTTGGTTATTAGATCATAACTTTGAAATAATTTAGATTAGCGAAGTGTGACATCAATAATTACATCACATTGTACAAGGTGATTTAGATTATACGCTTTTATTTGTTACTCAATAGTAAACATGTATTAACCTAACTAAACATAAGCTATATAAAATCACTTTTACAAGCTACTAACCTGTAAAAATTTTACAACTGTAAGTAATAGCATGTGTATGTGTATGTTTGACATGGCTGATGAGATATTCAGGTGTGCCATTATAATAGTATATTATACAACGAGCATATAATAGCCCTTATATGCGAGTAGTCCACGACTACAAATATTTTCAATTTAATTCAAATACTTATTTCATTTAAAATTAACACGGATATGTTGATCTGTTAAATATAATGAAAATGTAAATGAAGTTTTCAGTTGTTTACTTAAGTGCTAATTAATCTAGTTATCGTCAATAACGCACTAGTTTGAGAGAAAATAACATTTATAATATTAACCATAAATTATAAGGAAACTTTATTAATTGTAAATTTAGAACAATTTTTTATATTTAATGCTGGCACTTCATTTTGTTTAATATCCTGTAATTCACCGATATTTGCTTCAGTAATAACATTACTGCGGCTAATATTTGTAATTGCATTACAAATTTTGTTAGCAGTATTGTCTTTATTTTGTGTGGAGTCATTAATGTAACCTTCTGCTACCGTTGTGGACTTTCAGCCCCTATGCCTTTTCAAGGTAGTAATATCACCACCCGCATCAACTAAAACCGTATCGGAAGTTCTCCGTAAACTATGTCCAGAGTAGCTTTTTGGGTTTGGTAGTTTTAACAAATTAGCAATATCTCGACCCATTTTTGTAATGGAATTAATGTCAAATTTTTGTTTTGTTAATTTTGCGTGTCTCATCTGAAGAAAAACTATGTCACGTTTCACTTCTCATGTAAATATATACTCTTTACACATTTCGTGAAACTCGCCAGTTATTGTAAATTTGCCTAGAATTTGTGTTTTTGTATTAGGGACTATAATAAGTAGCATTGTTCCCAAAACGTGAATTTCGCTAATTTTCATGTTATATAGTTCAATTGACCGGCAAGCACCCATTACTAATGCGATCTAGAAGAGATATACGGTTAGTTCACATTAGTAAAAATATTTAACGCTTACTTTTGTTAGAAGATACTTATCATCTGGCGCAGACTTGAAAAATTTGTTAATATTTCAACTGCTTGTCGAACATTGGGTGGCGTTAATGTTAACTGTTTATTAGAAGTAGACAGAATATCCATTTTACTAGTTTTTTAGTAAATTTAGTATTTAGTATAGATTTACACAAAAATGATGCATTATTGTTGCATCGACGTTTTCATGGTAACAAATAAATGTGCACCAATTCTCTTCTATAAACCGACACTCTTGATTGAATGTATTTAACAGATACCATGACAATATATAAAATAATAGTGATTTATTTTTATTAATCCCGTTGCTAATGACAATAACAGTGATTAATGAAAATTAGTTTGTAATGTAAGCTATTAGTATTGTCTGCCGAGACATATAATGACTATATTATACTATAGTCGTGGACAAACAAATTTATATCATAAATTCACATTATTAATATAATTTACGAATGAATAACAAATAAAGTATATTACATTACATGCAAAGTAATGGTTTTTACTGGCTTGAGGAGATTATAGGGTCGCCAATGAACTTCTCCTCTCATTAGTAAAACCTATTTTGAAGGCCATGTACAGGGTGAGTCAAGCTCAACGGGACGGAATCTCCTGGGCAAACGGTAAGAAATAATAAAAAGTCCTTTTACAGGCATATGTAGATTAGTAACGGCTACAATTTAAAATTAATCTCACATATACAGGGTGTTTCAAATTCGAGTAACATCAAAGTTATGTTTTTTAAATGGAACGCCCAGTATTTTATTAAATTTTTCAATTACGTTTTAAAAAATAATGTTAGTTTATTAAAGGTACCTTATAGCTAAGTTTGATAGTTTTCGATTTATTTGACATTTTGTGAAAATACAGTCTTCTTGAAAATAATTAATTGCAGCTTATCAAGTCAATTTCAAGCTGTAATTTTTTGCTTATTTATTCTATGCTTTTCAGGTTTTCTATCGGCATAATTACAATAATAAATTGTTATACAGGGTGTTCCTGACATTTGGTTTAATTTCTATCATCTTTTTTCTGCAATTTCTTTGTTATTTTAAATGGAATACCCTATATTTGATTACATTTTTTAATTTACCATACGAAAATACAGTTTATTTGTTAAGGGTTTCGTATGCTTATTTTTAATACTTTCCGTGTAATTTGCATTAGATTACTAAAATTAGTGGATTTTATTATTTTAAAAAAAATTTATAATAAATGTTCAATACGATGTCCATTTTCATGAATGCACATTGTTATTCTTTTTTCAAATGATCTTCTCACATTCCTTAGCATGTCAGGAGTTATCGTGGCAAATGCATTTTGAATACGTATTTTCATGTCTTCGATGGTTGTTAAGGGTTTCGTATGTATATTTTTAATACGTTCCGAGTAATTTGTATTAGTTTACTAAAGATACATAAAATTTGTATTTTATTCACAACGGGGGCTGTGACTTTAATTTAGTATTTGTCAACTGTGCTTAACGTTAATAAAGCATTGCTAATTTCATGTCTAGTTTTTTGTCATTGACTATAAAATGAAGAAGTATTTGTTAGAAGATCCTGTCAATATGATTTTAATTCTTGGGGAATATTTGGAAAATTGTTTACTGGCAGCACGAGTGTATGCAGAAAGATTTCCTCTAGAATCATCCTCGCAAGGAAGTATTTGAAAGACTATTGGTAAGATTTCGTGAAACAGGTAGCGTGACATATAAAAAACGAGAATTGGAGAAACCTAAAACGGGAAACGAAACGAAAATACGGAATTATTGGTGTTGCAATCAGTGATCGAAAATCCTAACATTAGTACAAGATGTATATCTAAAGAAGCAGATGTAAGTTAATCAAGTGTTAAAAGAGTTCTTAAAAAACATGGTTATCATCCATATCACATTGAAATGCACTAAAATTTATACGAACACGATTTTGAAAACAGACTTGAATTTTGTTTACGATTTCTTGAAAAAGAAGGTGAAGAAGAACACTTTTTAAACAAAATCCTATTTACCAATGAAGCTACTTTCGATAAGAATGGACTAGTTAATCGGCATAATTTTCACTATTACAGTACTGGAAATAACCACCAGTTACAGAACAACAAATCATCAAAATCGATGGTCTCTGAATGTTTATAGGAGACTACGTAATAGGGCTACATTTTTTTATGGTTATTTAAATGGAAGAAATTTCATTAGATTTTTAAGAAGTGATTTTTGGATTCTTTTGCAAGACATTTCATTAAATGTCAGAAGAGAAATGTGGTTGCAACTAGACGGCGCTCCAGCACATTTTTCGCGTAATGTTAAGACAATATTTAAATGAACATTTCCCAGGAAAATGGATCGCAGAGGCGGTCCTTATCATTGGCCCCCAAGATCACCTGATGTAACACCAATGGATTTTTTTTTGTGGGGACACGTTAAAAATATCGTTTTTAATACCTCTCCTATAACCATGGAAGACATGAAAATACGTATTCAAAATGCATTCCTGACATGCTAAGGAATGTGAGAAGATCATTTGAAAAAAGGATAATAATGTGCATTCGTGAAAATGGACATCATATTGAACATTTATTATAAATTTTGTATTAAAATAATAAAATGCACTAATTTTAGTAATCTAATGCAAATTTCACGGAAAGTATTAAAAATAGGCATACGAAACCCATAACAAATAAACTGTATTTTTGTATGGTAAATTCAAAAATGTAATCAAATACAGGGTGTTCCATTTAAAATAACAAAGAAATTGCAGAAAAAAGATGATGAAAATTAAACCAATTGCCAGGATTGTAATTATACCTATAGAAAACCTGAAAAGCATAGAATAAATAAGCAAAAAAAATTACAGCTTGAAATTGATTTGATAAGCTGCCATTAATTATATTCAAGAAGACTGTATTTTCACAAAATGTCAAATAAATCGAAAACTATCAAACTTAGCGATAAGGTACCTTTAATAAACTAACATTATTTTTTACAAAATAATTGAAAAATTTAATAAAATACTGGCGTTTTATTAAAAAAAAACAACTTTGATGTGCTACTCGAATTTGAAACACCCTGTATATGTGAGATTAATTTTAAATTGTAGCCGTTACTAATCTACATATGCCTGTAAAAGAACTTTTTATTATTTCTTACCGTTTCCCCAGGAGATTCGGCCCCGTTGATCTTGACTCACCCTGTACAAAGTAAATCTACATACCTTTGGCACAGTAATCTAATTATGTATAATGTGGTATATAATTAATTCATTACATGTTTCTTCTACTTGAACACATTTCTTTCATTTAAACTACTATTTCATAGGTACACCTCTGTTCATGGAAACTGCATACACTTAGATTTAAGTTGTGTAACTCCTTCTTTAATGTTACTGTCAATACCATTTACTCGCAACCATGGAAATACATCTAGAGCAAAAGCTTAGAAAAACAAAAATCGCTCTTCAAGGCTTGTATACTTCTTCAGTGAACAGAAGGGTACATCCGGCTCTTAGTATAAATCATAAAATCTCATGGACGTTGCACTGCCCACTTTTTGTATTTTTATTTGAAATAAAACTAACTGTAAAAGTATTTATAAATTTATTACCAGAAAGCTCAATGTACTAAATTAGTGGCTGATATAAACAAAATACGTTGTTTAGCAAGTGGCTGTATGACTTAAACTATCACGATTCTAATGGTGGCATATGATATGCCACCTCATAAAAGACATGCAAGTCATCAAGTGTAGGAGAAAGACATATTGAGAGTTTGGTGTTTAATAAAGCCTCAACTGCCACTAGATAGAATTATTTAAGACTAAGGGGTTTTGTTAATAACATTCAATCTTACATATGTATCTGTAATCTTACATATGTATCTGTCATCGACTGCAGTGTTAAAAAGCATAGGCGTTATTATAAACTGCAAACACTCTCAATAAATTTCAAATACCAATAAACATGGACAAACTCCAATATTTCTTTCTAATTCTACTGGAATCAATGATTTCTTTATTAACTTAGTTTACGTCTCCCTGCATCTTCTACTTTTACTAAGAATTACCAGACTCATACTCACCCATCTGTCTCTCAGCTCCATCGATTTCAATACGTTATATCTGCTGAAGTTATCAAACTTATTTCCACTATCAAATCCAATGCCGTAGGAGTTGATAAAATTTCGCTTGAAATGCCAAAAATGTGCTTACCTTACTCTACTGACGCTTTAACACATATAATTAATTTTTCTTTAAATAATGGAGAATTCCATAGTATGTGGAAGTCAGCAATAATAGTATTATCTATCTGTAAAAATGTTACACCAACTTCATTCGCTGACCTTAGGCCGATAAGCATTCTTCCCACGTTTTCCGAAGTTTTAGGAAAAATTGTTTACTTTCAGTTAGAGCGTCATTTAAAAATGTTCAAACTTTTTCCTCTACAACTCGCTGGTTTTCCTAGCAATCATAGTACAGCCAGTGCCTTAACGGAGGTTACCGACAATATCTTATCAGCAGCAGATAAATCGCGACTTACGCTACTAGCACTCATAGAATTCTCAAAAGCATTTGAATCCATAGATCACAAACCCTTAATGTCCACCTCACATTATATTGGTTCCTCTCACGGCGTGCTGAGGTGGTTTAAAAGTTATCTCACAGATCTTGTACAAAAGTTCACATTAACACGTCACATGAAATAATGAGTTCAAATTATAGAGTTGTAAATAAATGAGTTCCTCAAGGTTCCATATTCTTTTTAATCTATATGATGATATACAGATTTATTTTTCTATAGAGGAGTCTATACATTTGTTTACCCAAGATTTACAACGATTGTCCACCTGGGCAGACAACCCTGCTTTATTAGTCAATCCTAGCAAGTCGGCAATCATGCTACTCGGTACCGCCAAACAAACTAACACGCATAACCACACATTAAACGGCAAGTTTGTTCTTAATGGTACAACTCTGCAGCGAACTAAATAAGTTCGAACCTTAGGATTGGTTATAGATGCAAATCTCGCATTCACCTCTCATACCTCGAAAGAAGTGTCTACAGCTTATTCAAAGTTGCGTTGTCTGTATAAATTTAAATATGTACTTCCAAGTAACATTAAGCTCAAGCTTATAAATTAATTTAATCTTAACCTAGTTTGCTTATTGTGATATATTCTATGAAAAATGTTTAAGCATGCACGATAGTAATAGAGTTCAGAAACTACAAAATTCTTGTATGCGATTTATATTTAACCTCAACAAGCGCAAACACATCACTCCCACGTATGTAGAACACCAAATTTAAAAAATGGCAGACCGTCTTATATTACACTTTCTATGTTACGTACATAAAATCTTTACTTTAATGGAACCTGAATATTTATATAACAAATTAAAATACCGACAAACTCTTAATCTCCAGTACCTCAGAGACAAATTTTTGCTTGATATTCCAGTTCACTCATTTTTTGAGAACAGCTTCTTTTATTCGGCAGCGTCATCTTACAAGGCGCCAAATAAATTTAAAAACCTAAGCTTAGCTTCGTTTAAAAAACAAATTAAAAATTATATACTGCTCAATAATTACCGGAAAAACATATAACGGTTCCTAGTCTATTTGGTCTTACGTAATAACTACGATTAGTGTTAATATAATATATTAAGTTATACAAAATGTATTACAATTTTTATTTGTCTTGGCCGAATTTCTGTCAATAATAAATACTATTATTATTAGTACTTTTATTTAAGTTTAACATTACTCTAGAATAGTAACTTCTGTTAATAAAATAAAGTTTCATACCATCATTAACTATAAATAAAGTGGGGTGCATTTGTTTAACAAAGTAACCAACAAAACCAGTGGTTTCACTAGTTCTATGTTTTAGTTCGAATCCTACTTCTAACATTTAATGTGGGAAGTGAAATGAAATAAAATCCTGTAATACATTTATATCGTAATTTATATGTTATAGGATCGTTCATTACAATACTAGGTACGTGTATAAGACGTGCAATGGTAATAAGAATCTTACTATCTTACTCGGTCACGTCGTTCCCTCATGATCGTAATAACGCACTAGGATACCAATATTATGTAATAGAGTATACTTGTTTTAGTATTTTATTTATTAGTAATTGCATTACTGTTACATTTCTTTTTTGGTAGATTTTCGTTCAGTATCTTCTGCCGGTTATTTGTATAGTTTAGTCAGTCATGCGGAAACTGTTGAATATTCAGGTTTGACAAATACGATAAATGATCGCGGGCCTGCGTTTTACGCCGCTGTG
Organism: Vesta saturnalis; assembly: GCA_036346205.1. Classification (NCBI taxonomy): domain Eukaryota; kingdom Metazoa; phylum Arthropoda; class Insecta; order Coleoptera; family Lampyridae; genus Vesta; species Vesta saturnalis. The sequence continues at coordinate 392,213 of JARFJB010002394.1, read as the reverse complement.
TTGACAGTGTAATGATTACCGTGATAGATTTTCTGCACTTATTAATTTAGATCTCAGCCGTCATGGTAACAGTTTCTTACAATTGCATAATAATAAGTTATTGGTTTCTAATGTACAAGTAATCATTCAATTTTTTTTTTTGGTATGTATGATGTATTCACTATACATACAACGATTTTGATAAATATTGATTTAACCATGACATTACAGTAAAAAATGAATAAAAATTATATTGCATAGGAACATGAAACATAAGCGTTTTTTGCACGCCTAATGTAGAGCTTGACGTCCTACCCAAATGTTTATAAAGTTAATATTTTTTGTAAATAGAATTAATAAATAACCCAATTTAAACATGAATAAGTAGAAGTATAGGATAAACAAATCTAGTTTATTGCTTTTACAAATAAATTGATTACTATCCTAACGAATTTTATATTTAACAGCCCTAAAAACTAAATAAGGATTTAAACGATTAAATGATCATTTTGAGCGTTAATTTTGACATATTGCTTATTACCACTATTGTGTGTAATTACATACGATTTAATGTAATTATTTTTTACTTCAAACGTCAAAATATTAGGGCATTGTTCGCCTGAGTAGTAGGTGCTAAAGTTTGACATTTTTTGTAGAGCTCATTTTACTTTTCCTTTTCCTGTCTCCGGAGGGAAAAGTGTTCTTATGGAAACACAACAATTTAATTTTTATTTATTCAAAAAATTATAATTAATTTTCAGGCCTATTCATTAATGTAATATTCTAATAATCTTCTATGTATCCCGTTACTACTGTTTCATTTAAATCTAATATTCGGGCAGCGAATAGACTCTTCTATGTATCCCGCCACCGGGGTCTAGGACGTTTCCCGGCGTTTCCTGCCGATTCGCCCCAGCTCTCATTTCGCCTAGTTCCAGAACAATTTTAATATTTAATAATATACACCCATTACGAAGTTTTCTGTGTGCGTATTAAAAAAACAGTACGTCTATTGCTTCTTACATCAATTTTTAATTATTTTAAAAAAATATTTTTTAACGCTTATATTGTTCTTTTAGAAATTTAATATGGTAACGCTTACTTTTTATACCACTACGTATTTACGTACGTGATAAGGTGCAATATCTTAAGTTGCCCTCTAATTTAATACAAAAATTCCAAGAATCCAAGAATGGCTGATGAAAGAATTTTAAGAATTGTGAGGGATGTAAATAACAGAACAACCTTGGAGTATTTGCGTTCTATACCCCACAATTACCAATTCCGTCAATAAATTACATTATTATAAATTTACCGTTACCTAGTGTATACGTAATTCCAAATATTACAATTGTTCTGGTGGCGAAACGGCTGGTGGCCGCATTTTTCGGTCCCATATGTGGTCAGCGCTACAGAGTACGTTAGAGTCGTTAAATTAAAACCGACATCACGTTTCCTATGAGGTTAGCGCACATGCATGCATGCCATGTCAACTTCGCTCATTATGCTAATTGTACACTTAGATATTATGACCACTGCATGACTTTTGGGATTTGATTTAATTGTAACAAAAGGTCTTGAACAGTTAAGATTTTTTAATAATTAACAGAATTTCATTTTATAATACCTACGTTAATTTTCAATCACTTTTTGCATTTGTTTGATTGGCCACAATATTTGAAATTAATGACCTTTTTCTCTTTGTTGATGTTTTCCGTAATTTTTCGGCATTAGATGGTCTGCCTGCTTGTATGGGTCTAGAGCCTGCATGTAGCCCTCTGCCTGCACGACGTGCGATCGAAGTTGGTTGTACTTTGATTCGACGTCCTTGTTTTTTGGTTACTACCGCGGTACAAATGTCAAAAAACCCTTGTTCATTTTCAATATTATTAATTTTAGCATTCAATTCTCTTATGTTTTTTAGCATATGTTTGGATGGATGAACTTGTGCAAATTTGTGCAGTTTTTTAGGTTTTCTTCCAATGACTTTAGTTATTCAGCAAACTCTGCGGTTATATTTTTATTCACACAATCTTCTAATATTCGTGTATGTTCTCTATGCGCATTGGAATTAATATCGGGCAAGTAGATAATGATTTCATTAGGCACAGACCGCATAGGTTTATTACAATCCTTCTTACTTTCTGGCGAAAGTCGGAATACAAGTTGATATTCATAAAAAAAGAACTATTAACATTATTTCTCATTGCTAAAGTAGCAAGTTCAACTCTGCCTTGAAACTACAAATGGGGCGTGGTTATCAAATTGATACCTAAATTATAAACTGCACAAAGATGTTTGCAAAATTTACCTCCTGTCCTTGAAGAACAATCACACTGCTCTAGTATAACGTCGACAGTGTACAAATATTGACTATCTTGTGAAGGCGAGACAATAAACAGTGTATCAGTTTTCTTTACCACCAGTAGTAGATCAGATTTATGACAAAACTTTTTAAAATAATGTTGAAGCTTCATATTTATACCATTTGTAAATGAAATTATTTTTTGCTTGTAAAACTCTTCTAAAGAGAAGCACATGTTAATGGGATTGCATTAAATGCTTTGCATCTCTGTAAAACATGGTTTTTAAATATACGTATGGATACTTCAACAATATTGTTGGTACCTCTAGTTTTATATTTGTTTCGAAAATGATGACACCACTCATGTCTTCTCTCCCACATTGTTAAAATAATCCAGAAATAATTGGTATTTTTTTGGTGTAGTATCTTTGTACAGTGACGTCTTGTACAATTCACAGCCAATTTTATTTTGTGCATATAGCACGTCTCGGAAAAGAAGCTTTAACGTTCTTCTGTGATCTATATCAATGTTATGTGAACTGTCCCGTAACCAACGCCACACTGCTTGTAGAACATGAAATGTACAAAGCAGTGATTTACATTGTGGATAAATGTTGTTCAAAGCGTTCCTCTCCGGTGTACTATCATCCGTCATAAATACGGCTGGAAATCCTTTTCCGTAAAATCCATCGGTCCCAATTAAATCACGGAATTGCTTGACACATCATTCATAAACTTCCTCTGTTTGAAAGTTATGAATGATTCAACCCAGATGCACACCCCCAATTTTACTGGCTCCAAAAATAAACGTGACTGAAAAACCACCTTGGTCACAGGAACCGCTAGAGTCTACAAATACAACTTCATTCGAAAATTCGTAAATACTCATTTTGACACCATTTGCTATAGAATAATCCTTTTTTTTCTAAAAATTTTTCTATTATACTGTGTACTTCTCGAGTACCATAATTTTCTTTTCTAAAAAATATATTTTAGGTGCAGCGACACAATAAAATGATTGAAAGCACCTACCTCCAAGTTTCGTACAAATGATATATGGAACGATCAATAGGATTAATATGACCATTGGCAAATACTTCACATACTTCTAAAGGTGTAGTTGCCACTAGCGAAGATCTGTGAAATGATTTTGCTTCGCTAGTTGACACTCCATCTTCAAAATACTTGTGAAACTATTCTTTCCTTTCCACACTCATGCGTAAAAAACTGTACGCCTCCGCAACATGAATTCGGTGACTGTGTTTAAAGTAAACCTGTTACAAAAAAGAGCAATGAAAAAATTTTTTTTTACAATAACGCCTACCTCAATCAGTGTATTCAAGTTTTCTTTTAAAATGGGAACTCTGTATTTAGTAAATCTATTAATTATTTTAACTTTATATATAATCTTTGCAGGACAATCTTTGTTTCTCTCTCTTGTGCTTTCTTTTTTACGGCTTTTATTTGTCTTGCAGTGTTGACAAACAAAAAATCTTTTCTATAGTGAAATCTTTGCTAATTTTGATAATTTTGAAAAACAATCCATTGCGTGTTTGTGGCAGCAGAACACTCGCTTACCAACTGCATACATTGACCGTCGTAGTCTGGAGAATTTACTTGAGTCCGCAATATTACTTTATATTCACCCTCCTTCTTACTGATACAACTTATAAATTTACACTTAGTATCAAACTTTTTAATTATGTACCTCATCCATACCGCACGAGCCAGAATAACAAAATGATCACACTTAACCTCAAATTACAACCCCGATAATATCGCAATTCGCAATGCATACGAGCCATTGTAGGTGGTGTAGAAGAGCATGCAGCATAGGATGTGCGCTGACTTTATAGGAAACGCGACGTCAGTTTTAATTTAACAAGTCATATACGGTTAACGCAGCATGTAGCGCTAACCTCACATGGAATGGAAAAATGCGAACCCGCTGCGGTGAAACAATCGCGGCGACACGTCCCATACCGCCGCCACGGAAGTCAACCTCCAACCCCGTGGCGTTTCATCCACCATCGATCAGTAATTTAGCCTTAAACAGTGACCCATATATTCTTGAACATTGCTTAATTTTAGCAATTTTCCGGATACAGCACTGTACCCCTAAAAATAAAAATCCAAAGGGTTATGGCCAGGAGATCTATGCGACTATGCAACAGAACACTTCCTCGACCAATCCGTTGTAGATAGGTATTGGTTATAAAATTTCGAACGCCAATTCCGAAATGTGCGGGTGCACTATCCATTTGAAACCACATGTATTTCCTTATATTCTCCACAGTGGAGGCAGTTCATCTGTAACGAAACAATAATTTCCGTTACCAAAACAAATTCCTTTTCTTATCGTTATCCGACCCCATTCTCAAAATTTTCCGCAAACTCGCTAAATGGAGATTTATTTTACCGCCAGGTATTTCTGGTTTCAGAAACTAATTGATTGAATAAATTCTTACAAAATAGTCTAGATACAGTGTTATTAATTGAAATGTAAGATGCAATAATTTTATGTTGAATGATTGTCATAATTATATGAATTTGGATTTTGAAACATTAATATAATAATTTTCCATTTAGTAACAAAATATTCTATGTTCAAAGACAAACGCCAAACGCGATATCTTTTGTTAGCACTGATTACAGTTGAAAAATTAGGGGTTATATCTAGTGCGTTATTTCTTCCGTTAAGAGTAAGTATTTATTACACATTTATTATGGTACAATTATTTTGAAACTTAATTTCAACGACCGAAATTTCCATTTAGGGTTTAGTTTTATAAATTATCGCAGTGTATTTGAATGAAAGAACCATTTAGATTTTTGATCAATACAAATATTGATTTAGCTTATCTGTGGAACATTCGGCCACCCTTATATATGTAGATTTTTCATTTACGAGAAAATATATTTAACTAAAATTGTATTTGCACGTGTGTGACTATTAGATAAGCGTGTTAGCAACCCTACCGTTACCGTCTTATTTAATTCAAGATTCCTATTAACACGTCAGCTATCCGTCTATTAATAATTTTTTTTTTTGCTCTTATAGTTAAACATTTTATCCGTAAGCGTTCGAAAATAAAATGGTTTATCGTCAAAATACAAATGAGCCGACCCTTAATTTTGTTTTAAGCGTTTATAGGCCTACAGTTAACTGTTTAGTTACACGTCATAATTATAATTCTTACACGGAGTAACCGTCTACAAAATAATTTTAAGTTTGGTTAGGAGCATTTTCAGAAAACATTTTGTTTACATTTTATCTGATATCGACCGGTTACGCAGATAAGATTGTTTATAATTAATTTATTGCTTTAGGGTTTCCGTCGCCGATTGCACATTAATTTAAAAATTCAGTATCAGCGGTTACAGAAACGCGATTTCTTTTCTGCAGGCTCAGTTGGTTGAATTGTGTAATTCGGATTCTTCTTTGATGTTAGTTTAAAATAGTAGATGCATTGATTTATTTATACGATATTGACTTATAACGTTTAATCTGGGCTCTATAGAGTTGTACCCTCGCAGACGGATTCAAAGAGCAAATCGCTCGATAATTTTTTTTGTTTTATATGGCCGCCTTTATTAATTTGCAGCCTGTTTACGCAAAAACATTTTGTTTCTATTTTTTTCAGGAATTTAGTTTTAATCTTCCGCCACAATAGATAACCGTGTATATACCGGGTGCTCCAAATATTGCAATTACTGCAGTTATTAATTCTATTTTCGCTAAAAGAATTTTTTATTAACAGCAAGTAGCCGATTGTTAATTACAGTTATTCTTTTTCCAAATTTTGTTTTATATTTTTGGATCACGTACACTTTGTTATGTAAGTTATAAAGCTATAACACTTATTTAAGGTATAACCGTTAGACCGTCTCGAACGGATTAAAAGAATTAATTGCTTATTTTGGGGTATAGCCGTTGTATTAATTGATAGCCTATTTAGGCCAATACGATTTTCGTTTAGATTTTTTTTATTATTACAGCAAGTTGAGTTTTGCGACTCTAGTGATTATTTTTGTTTAGTCTCTTTGCATACCTAGTTGACACGTAAGAATTGGAATAAATTCTTGGTTTATTGATCAACTTATTGACGCAAAATTTTAGGTTTTGTTGCACGGTAACTACCCATTTTTTTCGAGTGGTATTTTTTTTGTCTAAGTAACGATATTAAAATTTTTGTTTGCCGAGACCAAGAGTATTTTATTTATTTTATTTTTTTGACTTATTATTGTGTTCCCTAATTTACCACGTATACAATTTTTTTATTATTTTGGAATTATATTGTTTGGTAGCTGAAATTTTTTTAATTCATACTACCAGCTCCGCGCATTTCCGACTCAACAACGTCAGCAGTCTTAAACACCGGCCCCGATCTAAATGTTCAGAAACCCTGGTAGACCGATGTCTTCACTGACGCTACTCGAACTGCTTGTACCCCTTTTAATCCCCCGCGAAGAGGAATCTAGGCCTCGTCGATTTCGATTCGATTTTTGTAGCTTATTTCGGTACTTTTGGGACCTGTCCCTTTATACCTTCGTCTTGTATGATTCATTTGTTGTTGTGTTGTTTTTCCTATTTATTCTCGGCTTTTAACGCCTTGACGATTCTCATAACTAACGCAAAGTCTTCGTCTTCAGTGTTGATTTGTTGTCTGGATTTTTTTGTTATTATTGCGTATGATGTTCCAGGTTCTATTGTTCTTGTCGGTGTTCTTGTTGTATTTGTTGTTTTATTATTATTTAGTGGATGTGCAGGGCATCTGCGGAAGTTTGCGGTATGGGCTTCCTCGCAGTTGCAGCATTTTGTTGGTAGGCCGGAGTCCCGGGTGAGTGTGGATTTGTTGGTATGGTGTGCCTCTGCGCACTTGACACATCTCGGAGAGCTGTGGCAACCGATTGTTGTGTGCCCATACCGCTGACAGTTATAACATTGTCCGATGCCTTGTCGTTTGTGCAGGGATTCCACCCTCACCCTGAGGTATCCAATGTTTGTGGTTTCGTAAATTTGTTTTGCGTTACTTGTACGGTTTAGGTGGACTAGGATCATACCAGTAGGTCTTCTGTCCCTTCCCGTGCGTATTCTATTGATTTTCTGGATTGTGTAACCCATATCCTTTAATTCTTGCTCTATTGTCGGTAGTATTTTGTCGTCCTGTGGGATTCCCTTTATAACGCCCTTTAGGGGTTTCATTTCCTCCAGGAGGTAGGTGTTAAATTGTATGTGTATGTGTATGTGTATCGAGGGCCGTGGTGGCTGCACGATAATCTTCTGCCGTGTTAAGTATTATTTTAACACCGTCCCTTGTGGTGTTGATGGTCTTTGGTTGTACGTAGCGATCCGCCCCTCAGATAATTCTGATAGCAACTGACCGTCCACCGAAAGTAAAATCGTTATACATCCATAAGAAATTGCAAGTAACTAACGGCGTTTAATCTCATTCAAAGAATATAAGGAGCAACTAGCAAATCATCGATTAAGCTAGCCCGAATATTGACCGAAAATTCATGATGACAGACATACGGATTGCTTTCGAATTTTTTTGGTTTCCACCTATGCAGGTTTGTCATATTTATAACGTCGCGCTTGATGAATGAAACTTCATCTGCCTAAAGTACCAATTTGCTGAAATTAAAGTTTAATCCTGTTTGTCGTAAGATCCAAGTACAGTAAACTAAACGACTATGGATATCTAGTTCAAGTAAACCTTGCACCTTTCTGTAGTGGTATGGATGGGGACCCTCACATTCAGAACTCGCCAAACCGTCATTCTTAGTAGTTGGATTCCTAGTGACAGCATCCAATATTTGGTCGTCTACAGCTACTGGAAAGTTTACTTCTCTGTCGAAAAGAAAGTCCGGCAAACCGCATTCCCCACACTGTTTGTTTACCTCAGTAAATGTACGGTAATTGGGTATTCTTCAGTTTCGACATCGGTACTCAATAACGGCTTGACGTGCACTCCCTGTACAATAACCATAAATAAAATGCCTATCCGCATACTCCTTATTTGAAAATCGATAACGCATATTAAAAAAGTACCACGAGTATTCAAGAAAAAAATAAAATAAAATAAAATTGAAATGTTTTAAAAAAAATTTGACTAATTTTTTTTGATAAAACTGACATTTTATAAAAAAGGTAAATGTTACCTGTAACATGCAACTTTTAAGTCAACACGACAAGACTACCACAAACATTGATCCAGAAGGTAAAATACTGTAATCGTTTTATTAAAATTTTAACACCCTGAAATTAAAAAAAAATGAAAATGGAACTACAACTTTTAGGTTTATATAGTCACATTTGAACTATACGGGACGCCATTAAATAGGGCACAAACAGGATAGTCTTTTTTTTTAATTATACTTCAACACCCTGTATTCAAACAACGTATAAAAAGATGCAACTTTTTTTATTAATTTTGATCTTTAAATTACTTTTAATTACTTTAATAAAAACTTTAACACCCTGTAGTTCCAAATAGGTACCTCTGGGCGCTTTTAAAATTAATAGATTTATTTTACTGCCTCTCGTGCAATTTCCTTGCATTAATTCATATGTAAATATTTAATTTACCGTTCAGCTAACACTTGGTGTATACCAGCCAGTGTGTAATTCATATTTTAAATGTGTGTGTCAAGTTTGTTTTTGCCCTCCAACCTAATATACAGGTATAGAAGGTATGTACTCGACTTTTTTTCACTGTCGCTAAATCGACTTAGCTCATTTGACAAAGTTTCGCCAAGTTCGGGTGTGATGTCTGCGTGTGTTTGGATGTGAAAACACATACGAGATTTCATATTTAAGCTTGTTTTCATTTCTCCTGGAGCTGATTAGATTTTGGAAGAAATCCGGGTTGGAGGAGGAGGGGGGTTTAGTAGAAGCGGTTTTTGGTTTTTATCAAATATTTCTGAAACACCTGTATATTTCAAAGATATAAAAACAAGATATTTAGAAATGTCATTATAAATAAATTTATATTATACAGTGCGTTTAATATAATCGGACGCACTGAATAACTCTTTTGTATTGCGTTTCACAAGAAAGTGTTTAAATAGTTTTTTATTCATTTACAAATACTCTATTAAGTGCTTGGTTTAGATAATTTTTTAAGCTTCCGGTTTGACCGGAAGCGCATATAATTTTATTTTTTTTAAATCACACTGTATATATATTTTTGCATTGCTTATTTTTTTCTCAATACATACGTATAAAATTCTTATAGGGTTTTATAAAAAAAAATTAGAGAAAAATGCCATCGAAAGTTTTTCAATTTTATATATATATATATATATATATATATAATATATATATATATATATATATATATATATATATATATACAGTGTGATTTAAAAAATAATATGTGCCTTCCGGTCAAACCGGAAGCTTAAAAACTTATCTAAACCAAGCACTTAATAGAGTATTTGTAAATGAATAAAAAACTTATTTAAACACTTTCTTGTGAAACGCAATACAGAGTTATTGAGTGCGTCCGATTATATTGAACGCACTGTATATTCACATTTTAAATATAATTTAGGAATGAATAACAAATAAAATATATTACATCATACGCAAAGTAACAGTTTTTACTGGCTTGATGAGGTGACAGGCTCGCCTAACGGCTCGCTAATAAACCCCATCTCGCCAGTAAAATCCTATATACTATGCTAATAATGTAAAATACTATTTTGATTAATTTGAGCCTGAACTGATAAAAAGTCACCCACAGCTGAAAGACTTACTGAACACCTGTTACCTAACTTGGGTTTTTATGGAAAATTTTGTGTAGACCAATCCATTTGCAAATCGTGTTCGAAATGTGTTATATCATTATATTCATTATCTACTTTCTTTTTTCACGAGACATCCAATATGAAATTAGAACTATACCTAGATCAAGCTTTGATAAAAAACGTGCAAGGTAATAGAAATTAAAATTATTAACGACTCGTCTACAAAGCTCTTCAGCTTTCAAAGCTTAAACATTGATTTATTTTTGAATGATACATTATGTAGAATAGCATTAGTGTTTTATATTAGACAATTTTTATTTCTTATTAATATGCAACATATATTTCTGGTTACACCTATAACAATATTAAGTAAATGAATGTTAAAGAAAATCCTAAATAAATGATCAGGTTTGAGTATGTCGCAAAATAACATAAAAAGCGCTTAACCACGGACTGTAAGAGTCAAATGATGACGATTTGTTGAAAAAAGTTAGTGTTCGAAATATAAGTGCCGTTTCAGACGAGCGGATTTTGACCGCGCGTATTTTATTCCGCGCTGAAAAATTATCGCGCGTTTCTTGAGTATCCGTTCTTTTTACCTGAGCTTTCACACGATCGCCGCGCGGAAAAAATATCGCGCGGAGGCTTTGTGTCATCCGCTGGTTTCTCTACAAACCGCCCGGGAAAATATCCGCGCGGTACATGGAAGTGCATACTGACAAGTTGAGACTTGCACACGAGCGGCAATACCGCGGCCGGTTTGGTATCTGTCAGTCTTGTGTTAAACTTTCACTTGCACTTTTGCGATGTCTGACAGTGAATCAATCAACAGTGAAGATTGCGAACAATCACAATCAGTTGAAAACATAACATGCGACAAAAAAATAGATATAGACATTTTAATAAGTGAAGTACAAATACGACCAGTTCTATGGGACACAAGTTGTGATTTGTATAAGAACAGACACAAAAAACGCGATGCCTGGAGGGAAGTGTGTAAAGTTATTTATTCAAATTACGAACAGACGTCTAGCACGGAACAATCTTTACTAGGTAAGTTATATCATTTATTATAAATTACTGTTAAATAAACACAAAAAATATAATCAAACATTAAACTTTTAAACATCAAACATTAAATCATTCTATTTTGCCATGGGACTGCACCTTCATTTACAAAAAACTCTGCAACTACATCTCTTATATTATTGACTCTTCTTCCTGCTCGAATGTTGTTAGAATTAGGCAAGTCGTCAAGTCCATTAATCGAAAGCGTATCTTGAAATACGTACCCGTCGTTCCTTCGAACGTAATTATGAAGAACACAGCAAGCTTTCACTATGTTAATGGCAAATTCTAATGATACATTTATCAGCCTATGAAAAATTCTTCATTTATTGGATAGTATTCCAAAAGCACATTCCACACATCTTCGGGCATGAGATAATCGGTAATTGAATATGCGTTTTTTCGGTATCAAATTCCTTCCCGCATACGGGCGAAGAACACGTTCAGAAAGTCCAAAAGCTTCATCACCAAGAAAAAAATATGGTATTTCAGGGCCTTGTGTACCATACAATGGTCTTGCTTTTGGAATATTCAGACGATCGCTTTGTAAAAGGTCCCATAATGTGGAATTCTGAAATATTGTAGAATCGCTCTCTTTCCCGTAAGAGCCAACATCCACATAAGTAAAGTCATAATTCGAATCAGATACTGCCAGTAGAACGAGGGAAAAATAGTTCTTATAATTGTAATACAAACTTCCAGTAGATGTGGGTTTATAATTCGAACATGCTTTCCGTCTATTGCACCGATACAATGCGGAACATTTGCATGATTTTCAAAATCTTTAGCTGTAGCTTCCCAGGAGTTCACTGTCATCGGTGGCATTACTATGTTTAATAATTCGTTCCATATTACTCAACAAGCGTTTTGTATAATGCCACTAATTGTGGACGTTCCCAGTTTATAGGAATAATGAAGGTCTAGAAATGAACAGCCACTTCCCAAATATCTGTAAAAAGTAAGAAAAAATATGTTTTTATTGTTTTTAAGAAAGTTGGGTGTATTAATTGCTCTGAATATTAAAAATAAGAATGAATTGAAGTATTCAATAACACTTTTTAAGGAAAAAAATAAGGGGTCGGAATTCGGTTTGGTTATATTCAGGCAAAGCTGTGGAAAACCGTTGGAAGAATTTAAGAGATACTTTCGTAAAATTTGATAAATTAAAGCGTCTGCCATCCGGGTCTGCTGCTAAGAAGCACAGAAAATATTTGTACGCTGACCAGCTTTCATTTTTAAGAAAAGTAACAATACCCAAGGAAACTGTTTCCAGTATGAATAGTCCATCTACTGTTGATGATAGAATTGAGGGTGAAACGATAGAAGACGAAACAGAACAAGAAATTGAAGATGAAAATGTTAATGAACCAGAGACATCGGCAACACAGAATGCACGAGAATTAAAGACTAATAAGAAACGCATTACTAACAGTAACATCAAACGCAAGCAGAATGCGGAAGAAGCATTTCTAAAATATCTCCAAAGCCAGAGTAAACAAGAAACAACAGATGAGCATGCAGATTTTTTCAAATCTCTTTTACCGACAATAAGAAAATTTAACGAGGAGCAAGTTATGGAGTTCAGAGTTGAAGTTCTTAACATTATACGAAAAATAAAAAGGGGAGAAAATAATCAACAGTGTTATCCACATGCTACTGGTTATCTTCCAGTACCTTCGCAATACTCCCACAATCAACAATTTATGCCGCATCAACAAATATCACCCCAAATGCAGTCTGCAAATCAACTAACTATGTCTCATCAACGATCAACTTCACAATTGCAATATACAAATCAACAATTCATGTCTCACCATCAGCAGATGAACTACAATAATGATATCCAGGCTGCTTCTCCAGCACCCTCACATGGAGATGATATCACACATTTATAAAAATTTTTTAGTTGAGATATTTGTTACATATATATTGGATAAAGTTTCATGTGTTCAAAAATGCTCAAAGCCTTTTCATGTTTGTTTATGCATATAACGACATAGATATTCAGTTTATTTTATATTTTAATTATTTTGTTTGTTAAATAAGTACCGAATAAACGTTTTATTTGAGTAGTAATTTTTAATTGTGTATTTACTGTTCCAATGGTAGACATGCAAAATTCAAACGACATTTAAAATAATCTAGTTATAGTCGTAATAAAGTAAGTGTACTTACCGCAAAGCCACAGCTAATTTTTCCACTGGCGATATAGCTTGCCTCATATTAGTATCAGGCTTTGTCATTTTGGGACCAACAATACGGAGTAATTCATCAAAACTTTCCACTGACATACGGAAATAGTTAAAAAATTTCTCAGGGTACTTCCTCAAATTTTGGAAAAGTAAATGGAACGCTCCCTCAGTCAGCCTAGTACTCACAAGAGGGTGGACCCCCATACGTTTTCTTCCATTTTTCTTCTTAATTAATCGACGATACTGTAAATACGCAACACACACATTGTTAAAATTATTTCTGTTTGAAATGTCCATGATTGTGGAGCGTCTTCTTCAAAAGACAAACCACGACTGACATTTGCCGCTGAAATCGTCCCGTCCGTGTGAAAGGTGTGAAAAATTTACCGCGCGATTTTATTTCAGTGCGGAATAAAATACGCGCGGTCAAAATCCGCTCGTCTGAAACGGCATTTAGTGGTTAAAACTGACCACCTTTTTAAATCAGGATATCGGTTTATTGAAAAAGTTTATTTAATTTTATTAAAAAACGGCAAGAGAAATTTTCTTGTATAAATTAACTCTATCTTCAAATACATCCACATCTATCCTCATTTTCTAAAAGTTCTAGATGAGTGTGTATCCTACGTATTACCTTCACATTACGAGAAAATAAAGACCTTAACAGCGTGAACAGATCTGCCAAGCGTTTAAAATTGGTCGAATCGTTATGGCATATTACCAAAAAATTTAAAAAAGAATTATTTTGTTTTACTTGCATATATTAGAGTAAAAATAGACCTGTTGCAGCTTCGGAGTTGAAGTGTAGATCACAACAGTTGAAAAACGTATCTTTACTTAAATACAATTTTGGCAAAACGAGCATATTTGGCAAATTACAGGTTTATTTTCTATAAATGGTGGTGTCGTTTTGAAAAAAAAAACAGATTTGATAAACTACCATTTTCTAAAGTTGTCCGGTTTCTCTATAGAGCCATACTTTTTTTCACATTGTCCAGAAACAACTTTTTTTTTTAATTTAGGCGACCTCAAAAAGGACATGCTCGGCATTAGTTTAATTTAATTCTTTAGGTAGGGAAATTTGCCAAAACATGCTATTATTAGTAATTCCCGTCACTTAAATCAAAATTACCTAGTAATGCGCCTTTTTATCATATTTTAATTGCAAATATTTTCTTTCTTACATGATGTATGTATGATACTCAAAATATTGTTATGAGTATAGTATAAAACCAGTAGGCAATGATAATATCTTAATTATTATACCGATTGACTGGTTAACGCCACTCGTGAATTAACATCTTTCATTCAATGTTAAACTGCCCCTTTATTTAACAGGGAGTAAATGAACGTTTTGGTACCAAATTCGACATTTGTATAAATTACTACTTACATAAATATAATCATTAATTTAAAAAAAGATTATGTATTTGTAATGGCAACTCTATCGCTCGGTCATCACTGCGTTTGAAACGTATACCATAATTTAGTGTTATTTTGTTACTTCAACATGAAATTTGGTGCATCCTTTGTTTAAACAACTTTTGAACATAAATGTAACTAAACATGGTGTTGGGATGAATAATATATCATAATTTGGTGTTAATTTTCCAACTCAACATAATATTTGTTGGTTTATGTTCTAAACAAATATTGAGATTAAACGTCATGGAAATTATGAAAGCCTATAACCTAAGATAATGTAACAAGTAATGATATATCATAATTGAATACTAATTTAGGGGGTGCGCGGGCGGGCGCGTGCGTGCCAGTGTGCGGTAGGAGGGGCGTGCGAGCGCGCGTGCGTGTGTGTGTGAGGGGAGGGTGCGCGATTGTATGTTAGTATCCACTATAACTTCAGAACGATAAAACGTATGTACTTGACATTTCGTATTTAATCTGGATTTCATTTATTCTGGAGCAGATCAGATTTCGGGACAAATCCAGCGGCGAAGAGAGGTGTTTCTTAGGTGCAGTTTTTAGTTTTTATCAAATATTTGTGAAAGAATTGCATATTTCGAATATATGGAAATGCCGACATACGGATCTTAAAATTATTTCACATCCTATGCAATTTTTTGATACGATGCATAATTTTTAGTCAAAAAAAGTTCGTAACGCGGAATTTAAGTGGCAGTTTAAATTTTTTTCTCATCTGAATAATGATCAAATTTAGGGGAAACTGTGTAAACATATTTTTTAAAGATAATTTAATTTTACATAACTTTTCTTTATAAAGTTTCTTAATACGAAGGCAAATACGTCTAAAAATTAATTAAATAAGATTGAAAATGTTAAAACTATTTTATCGATATTTTTGGATTTTTGGATTTTTTCAAGTTAGCATCTATATGTCTATTAAGCTCTGTCTGACATGAAGATTTAAACATCCATCTGACATAGATTATTGTTATTTTTTTTACAAAGTTGTCCATTTTCAAAAGAGATTGCATAATTATCCTAAAAATTTCATTGTTTCATTTCTTTAAATTTCCACATTGTAGGATGGAAGGTCGTGTGTTGTTCCACACCAGATATTTTGTAAGGCATTAGCCCTCGTGGTAAATATTCTTTTACGTGCTATTTGTCCTTAAAATAATACACTCGCCGACTTTAAACCCCAAAAATACACTCGCCGACTTTAAATGCGGGACAACCATAATTTGTATTAAGTTAAATTTATCAAAACTTTTTCCTCTGTTGGTCGATTTTAGAGATTTTGTTTAACATGTAGATAAATGTGTTGGTTTTAATTAACGTTATTCGATTTTTGAACTTATAATTTACACGTCGAGATATACAGGGAAACAAAAAAGTATGTTTTTTCCAACACCCTGTAGAGCAATTTCGCAATCTAAATTCTACAGTATTATGCTTTTCTGCAAAATATGATCTATTCTTAACATTTCACTTTTTTATTCAACTTAATACCTGTCTTGGTTCAAGAAATAAGCATTTTTGAAAAAAAAACAAACAATTGAACACAATCTTTATTTTAGTATCTAGTGTTACACTCCCTAGCTCGAATAACGGTTAATAAACGGCGGTTCATTCCTGTAATTGAATTTAGGATAGCTTCTTGTGGAATATTCCATTCTTCTTCTAAAGCGTTTCGAAGTGTTAGAAAATACAGCGTCCCTTTCTGAGCGGACACGTTCATCTATACAAAACAATAAGAACAGTAAAAATGGAATTTGAGGTGTTTTTAAGGTGGTTTTCAGGTCATCTGGACACGTGTGTGTGTAAACCATCGGCATTGCCTATTTACAATTATAACCGAGATCTATCTTTACACGCTTTGTCTACGCGTTACTACTTACACAGGAGAAAATATTAACAGTCAACAATGCTAATTCGCACCAGTATTGAGGGAGGGAGCCCTGTACTGTCTGACGCTAGCCCTTTTATTTTAACAGATTTCGGCTCTTAGGTTATCTAGGCTTGTTGAATTGCTTTCTGCGAGTTTTAATTACATTCAAATACCTACTTACACTTGAATATATTCCGTTTAGTTAAATACTTTATCACAAACACGACGAGTTAAGATACGCGATTTAAACTTGACGCACGGTGACTATAGATTAATTTTTAGAAAAACTTACATTAAAACCTACACAAAAAGAAAAGAACGAATTCAAGATTTTTAGTTTTACTAAAATGTACACAACAAAAATATATATGGACAGAACTTTACAATGAGGGTTGTCTAATTCAACAACCAAATCGATCCGCCTGAATCAAACCTCCAACCGCAACTGCCGTTTTTACTCTCCAAATTCACCCCCGTCTTTAAAAGTTTATAAAGAAACAAGAAATATTACATAGGCATAGTTCAATATTAATTACCAAAAGAAGTATTAATTTTTAAAAAAATGCATATTTCCGTAACAAACCTTATCGGTCTCGAGTTTCCTAGTACCAAGCAAAGATGTCTTTTGATTTGCGGTATGTTCCGTCGTAATAAATTATTAAAATATTGACGTTTTACAACAATAATGTGCGCATAAAAATATTCAACGATTCGTTACACTCCTTCAGTAAAGGCGGACACCTGTTTCTACCCTAACTAATGTGTTTTTCTTTTTCTTTACAACCCTTACTCAAATATCAGTTCCATACATTCCCACATTTCTTACATAAAATACATAAAATAAAATATGGAAAACATTATCAAATCACGACTTATTATCAAGATATTATAAATCCATTAATTATCTTTTCTTTCGCGGTAACAATTGCGATTAGAAAAATGTTTATTACAATAAAAACATTTTCTCGGTTCGCTACCTACAGGTTTATTATAATATACTGCATTTGCCTTTATTCCATAGCTAACAAAATTGAATGAGTGTTTAAGGGGGCGTCGGCACTATGTAGTTACATACATTTATCATGAGAAAAACGCACTGTATAACTGCATATATTTCTTCGGAAAATAAATGTATTTTATTAAAATATCACTATATTCATATTCAGTAAAGTTTCGTCAGTGCTTTAAATGAAATAGCAATCGATAATTTAGAGAAATAAGAACAATATTTAAGCATAAACTTACTGAATTTTCTGAAATTGAATTCAACTACTTTACTTTTGAAACAATAGAATGTGAAATACTGCAATCGACTGCAAATTACGGTTACGGCACACTAACAATTTTGGACTTTGTGCCCACATACAATTTATTGTAACTCTGTTTTTAATTTTTTTTTGTTATTTATTTAGTTTTTATCTACCATACCAACACTAAATTGCAATAATACATGTTAGAAATCCCACTGGAGTTTGTTTTACAGAAACCAGTTGTAGAAATTATTTAAAAAGTTTGAACACTGTACCACAGATCAGGATAAAAAAAGCGAAAAGTTGCAAAAAGAAAATTGAAAATCTATAACAGCGTAGAGTCAGGTGTGATCGATTACACCATGTGAGAGATCCAATTTCAGTATTTTAAATTTGAATAGTGTTAGGTTTAGCTTTTTTATATTCCAGAAAATGCCTGTCCCTTGGAAATTCATTCCTTATATGGGATTTCGAAAAAAAATGTTTTTTTCACAGTCCTCATGTTATCAATGCCCCATTACGGCGGGGGAATTGTAAACGCACGGCTTTTAAACCATAAAGTTTTAGCGAAGTATTCAAGGGGGAAATGTGAACAAACTGTCTTAAGTGTATACCTGAACGAATTCAAAAGTATCTACTCACGTTTACAATCACCTATTGCAGTTTATTCAGAAGGAGCATGAATAGTACATGTTTTATTGGACCCTAAATCGGCCGGGAAATGCTACAAAAACGTTCTTGTTCTCTTTCTTAGTCGCTGGATGCGGGAAAATGGCAAAAACCATTTTGATTACAGTGCTTGGTACATCCTTCGGGATCATGGAGAATGTAGTGAAAGTGGGATCGGCGTTCTTATAACCCTGGATAATAAGTTCCCCTTCATGATCATTACGGCATACATATTTGTAATGGGTTTTCTTCCTGCGGCCTCCCAAAAAATCCACTAATAAAAATTTTCTAATTGTGATGTTTGTCCATATTGGAGTTTCATATAGAATATCAGGAATTGTTTCTATAACTATGCTTTGGACCTAGTCTGCATTATCATCCGATTCATCCTGACATATCTCATCTTCGTGAGGACAGTGAGCGTTATCTTCTTCACTTTCTGTTTTAGTTTTCTTGCTCTGCTTTCCGTTATTGCAGGGTTTTTTCTTGTTGGCTTTCAATTCTTCTAATTCATTCGGTTTTATCAGCACTTCTTCTGTGTTTAAAAGGTCACATTACTTTAGTAGTAGTTTATTAAGAGGCGAACGCGCTGGAAGATTACGTACGTTCTCAGTTTCAAGGGGATGTGAACTTGACGATGACGTCCCTCCTTCAAATGAATCACAATTCGGCGGTAAAGTATCCTTGCTAACGTTTGATAAATTTAAGCCTGACCCTGAAGGAATATTCTGGTGCGAATGTGATCCTGAATGGGAGCTTAGCGTAGACATCACAGTCCCTTCGACATTTGTTGCAATATGAATTTTTTTCTTATGAGCACTAAAGTCTATGATCAAATAAGTATTCTGGAGACTGTTTTGGATTACAGGGAAATATTCCGTTGGATGAAAATCCCTCATAGAGGCTTTCCAGACAATTACTAACTGAAATTTTGTTAGGTTTAAATGAATTTTGGCAGGTTTAATTAAACTTTTGTCTTTCACTGGTTTAAAGACATTATTGTCAAGTGGCTGTAGCTTATCCGATAAATGGACAGGAATTTTGATGAGCGCATATTGTTGTCCAAAGAAGCCTTTATGATTCTATCACTGATGTGTGTTTTGTGCTCATCGTATATCAGATTAGCTGCGTGACCAGGCATATTTCTTGAAAACCGCTGTATGACAGTTATCGAATCAATGTAAACCGGCTCCTGTATCCCTCTAGTAGGAAATGCCGAGTAGAGCCTTCCAGGATAAGCTTTCTCACTAGTCCAACGTGCATGCATCGCAACACCTTTAAATATTATTAGTGGTGAAGACATTGCCCATCAGCAGAAACGGTTGCTAAGACCGACGTAGATTCGCGTCCCGATCCACCAAAGGCTCTAGATAATGGATTGTCCTTTTCTCCGATACCCTTCAGTTTCATGGGATTTGAACCAAACCCAGTTTCACCTCAATTAAATACAAAACTGGTTTTTTCCGGAAATGACACTTCATATATATATCCAAAACTTACTTAGCTTTTCGTAAAAGTTGTAAATTATGCCTGGTTTTCTGGCGTCTTGTCGACATTTTTGGAGATGTTCCGATTTTTTATTGATAAATCCATTGTCGCCACCGGGGAAACCATTCTTGAACGGAGTGTGCAAGTTATGTGCTTTCACATAGTCCGAGACTTTCTCTTTTACGTCGTCTTCATTGCAGGTCTTCAGTTTTCAAGTTGGGATTCAGCTTTAACAAGTAGTGTTGTTGTTATTCCTGCTCCCATCTTATCAGTGCTAACCTTGCGTCCTTAAATATGTAAAATGCTTCAGCTTGCTAGTAAGTTTTATTCTTGTTTTCTACATCTGCTAACGTTCTGACCAAATCTTCTTGGCTGTACTAGGGACAAGCGTCTCTTCATCTTGTAATTTCTGAGTATTATGGACGAAAAATGTTGTTTATAGTGTAATGGTAACGCAATTGGTAGGTAACTGTAAGTGTTCGCAATTACCCCATCCAATGCTTTCACAGTTGCCCCAACGTGTTTTTTTTTCAGGGGTAAATGTAAACGAACAAATAGCAGACCTAACCTTTAAATTGATGCCGTTACGGTGCATACGGGCACTTTTCATACAATAGCATTACATTACACGTCATTTACATTTTTCACTATTTTTTCAACACAATAGAACGCTTAGTTAGTTTCAAACCATGATTTTAGTTATATACAACAGCACTTTTATAGAGATTTACAACACTCCGTGCAAGTACAGCAAGCAGGCCGCCAGCGCGTATTTCAAACGTAAAGCAAACGTCAAACAATGTTTACGATTACCCCATCTGATCCTACTTATTTCATCACAACGTCAAATATACAAGGAGTACATTTTATAATCCTTAGTCGTTTCCTACTTTTCAATAATTTCTACAATTTACTAATTCCTGTAACAGCTTCTTATTTTATGCTAATTTAATTTTAGTAATTCTTACATTGTCTGCAATATAAGCGCGTTCGAAAATATCACCGCTTCTCGACTGTCCCTCTCAGTACCCCTTTAATTTAAAACATCTAGGTTATATTTAGATACCCAATATGTAGTACTGTTTTTGTGAAGTTTTAAATTTCTTCTGTAGATAACGGTTTCCCATGCTGTTCTACGCCATCGTAACGTACCTCAGCGGGTAATGAGTGTGTTGAGGGTCGGCCATAGTTTCATTTTTGTGCCTCTCGATTAGTAGTTTCTTCATTATCGCTATTTTCGTCTTGGTCTTCAGTTTCAGAACTCTCCCATTTTGTCAAAGTGAGTACGCCCGAAAGTCTATATGCGACATCTTGTCATCATTAACCAGCCTATATATTTTCTACGCATTGACAATAACACTATCAATCATATTTACGAAAAGAGGCCACCACCATTTTTTTCCCAGACACGAATTCTGTAATTTGCAATTCCGTTATCATGTAGATCAACTCCTCCCATATTTTGATTATGTTCAGAAAATACTTTGGGTTGAGGCTATCCTTTTGGCGTTCGCTAAGGGTTGTATAGTGCCGTTGTTACTGGCTACTATGACGATGGAATTGTCATTCCACCTTACCATCATGACTTCCGCTTTATCTTCAAAAGCAAAATCAAATGAACCCTTGCCTTTCTTTTTCATGGTCGAAGTGGGTTTCTAAAGGACACTTAGCAGTGCCGTTTTCAGGAATGTGCCAGCCGCAAAAAATCATTGAGATTTCAATATACGAAATAATTGATAAGAATATACGATGTTGAGATAAAGTTTCAACAACTGAGAGCACATCTGTGACTACTCGTTCGCCCAAAGTTAGTTCAGAGCTGTCACTGTCAGCGCTTTTCCTATCATTAGGAATAAATTTGTATAAGTAGCCATTTGGACTGCACAAGCACCACAGTTTTTAGCTGAATCGTACAGGTTTCGCTATTATGAACATCTACAAGAATGTCTTCCGAAATATAGCACCATTTCCTCGTCGATGGAAAGATTGTGTGAAAAAATTCCAAATTGAAGATTTTTTTATTGATTATATCAAAAATTTTTATCCAGTCGGCTATTATCCGATAAATGTATATTTTGTTTGATTGACATGAACTTATTACGGCTCATATATTTTCTGACCGAAAGAAATCTTTTATCCTAATCTTTTGTAGCATACGTTTTCATAGCAGGTAGTATGTGATATCCTGATAGAATCATTTATCACAATTAATTCTTTTAGAGTTACAACATTTAGATGAAAGGAATGACGATTATTGTTACGCGCCTATTTATTTGATTAGGCTACAATTTTTGAGAAAACTTCGAATCAAAATATAGTGCTAATACTGCATATAGTGATTTGCCGCCTACTGACTTTTTTATAGCTTTTACTATAGATACCTGTTCTGATATAGGAAAAGAAGTATAGAGATAGGTTCAACTTTCTTCCAGTTTGGAATGTTTTCTTTCGGTTTTGTTAGTCTACTTAAAGTTACTTTGGGTTTCCGTTTTTTAACAGATGTTCCAGGTTGTTGCTGTGGCAACAACTCGGTTTGTTCTAGTTCAACAAGTATGCTTGCATGTACTTCAAACGTATGGGCCATATCAGCTATTTATTCTTCTTCCATAAGAAGTTCTTCATCCATATTTTCTTCATCGGTGACTTCATCAACAGCAGGTGCACTGTATACAGCATCAATGCTGTCTGCATTCAGTAACTTCTCATCTTCATCCAATAAAGCTAAGAGCTCCGACGTAGACAGAGGCCTTTTGTTTTCATAACACATCTAAATAAGTACGAGTCTAATTATTACAAATAAATAAATAATAAGGTATTTAAAAACTATACACAAATTTAGAAGTTCTATAGGAAATTGAAAACCATTTTCATAAGTTTTAAATTACTCGAAAAAATGCAAGTTAACCAATGCCTCTTATTTAGAGGTTGGTATTTCGAAAACCATTAATGTCAAAGTCTATGCGTGTGTAAATATGTTTTGCAGTTTGCTTCCATTTTGATTCTGTAATAGATACAAGAAATGTGACGTCATCACCTCATGTCATTGTAGCTATTAATTCACGGAACATTTGACGAAAATTTTTAGGTTGGCAAAGCTTGACCCGGAATTATGTCATGCATGTCACTCTTACAAAATGTATCAAAAATAAGATGCGACCAGTCGAAAACTTTGATGTGAGCAAATTTGCGGCCGTATTTGGATAAAACAAAAGGCGGCTAGATCAAATTTTCACTTATAAAATTAAGACACCCAACCGCCACAAAAATTCCTAAATCAACTAAAGTAAACATTTTTGTTTGAAAACGGCATAAAAAGGGCAACTTACAAAAATAGCATAAGAAACCTGTTTCATAAGACCTTGAAGCAAGTTTAAATTTTAAAAAGACAGTCATATGCCTGATGCAAGTGACACGTGAATCACCGATACGCGCCTATGCTCGCTAATTCCAAAGTTGCGTAAACGAAATATAGTAATTCGTAATAATAATAACATAAATATTGGTGTTTTTAGGTAAACTTGTATCATTACGATCATACTGATTCCACAGAAGTGCACTGTACAAAACGACATAAATAACGTTTTTCCACAATTAAAAAAATTGTTAATAGAGACCTCAGAATTTCCATTACTTATAAACATTTTCTTAAATTAAGTGACTTACGTTGATGAACCCAACTGGTTTGGCTGGAAAAAATCTAATTTTATCTGTGGTATTACAATTAGATACATGGTTAAAATGATAAAAGGCGTATTTTTTACTTTAAGTGAGAAAATAGACTGACTAAGCCAAACTGAGCCAAGGTTAACTGAGTCATACACAAGGTAAAAAGAAAAACTTGATCAAGCAAGAAAACAAAACCTGAAAATAGATCGGACCATCTCGATTCTCATTTCTTATGTATAAATTGTTCTCGTCATAAACTGGGTTGACGGAATTAGTAGAAATATTTATGTTTGACATGTTTATAAAATATTTTCATAACTTCAAAACGAAAATTCAGACTCACGTACAAATCTTTCAAAACAGCAAGCTCAGTTGGGGAGGCAAATATCTCTGTTCAGGCTTAGTACGTCTCAGTTGTTACCAGCTAAAAAGAGTAAGCTTCTCAATTAATAACGAAGATAAGGTGAGATACTAACTTAAATACAATGTACAGATGTGTACCCATATTAGTTAAATAGGTAGGTATTTAGCAAATATTATTGTGCAAAGTGTACGAAATTCAAATACGATGTAAGTTTGACGTGGATTTTTAAATAATTTGGATATCTATGGTTTGCCTACAGTTAAAGCTAAATTATACTAAATATTTTAAACTCCGTTTTATAGGGTTTTAGGTTTCGAATTATAACGCCTTTGCTAAAAATAAGAAATGGTCGAAAGGCCAAAAATTATTATTGAATGAAAAATGTTTGCTGGGCCAACTTCACAAATATCGTTACGTATGTTTCGGTCAGCGAAATAAAATGATCTTCAGGGATCACTTTAAAGGAAGGACAGAATTAGGTTATAAATAACCAGAATGTATTTGTTGAAATTAGTAATCTGCATGTTTGGCTGGCAATCAAAATAAGTAGATAGCGCAAACAATAAATAACCAATCACCTTTGTTTAAACAGATTTATAAGCGATAGACGCTTTAACTTCACATTTATGCATTTTTTGAAAACAGTGTAGTTGATGTTGTTTGTTTAAAGATCCAGAGCATCTAAAATGGAGAATTCTTAGCAAAAAACAGAGTAAAAAACAATATTGTAAATTATTCATTAGGATTTATAAATATGGAGATTGTCTTTAAAAAACGAGTACGTCTTTTTAAGAAAGTGAAATTTTTAAGCAAATCGGTTTTAAATTCTTCTGGGGAAATTATTTCAATATTTTATATAGAAATTTTAATCAGGATATCTTTATGTTTGAAATGTTTTAAAGAGAAATAATTATAAATATGTCGCAAATTCTTAGTGTTGTATCTCGTATGAAAATGATAATTACGAAAATTACACAAGTTTGGAAATAGCATATAAGCATAGAGTATAATAAACAAAATCAAGGTTAACTTACACGTTAAAGGTTTTAGTAAACAACATTTCATTGGAGGTGCTTGGAAGCGCATATACCAAATGCAGTATGATAATCCAGTGGCTCATCCATAAAATATTATTTGGGATATAACCTGAAATATCATTGAACCGTCATGAAAACCATGCTTTACTGCAGCATCAACTTTCCTAACTCCAGTTATAATAAATGTACATATGTTTTGATGCTAATTGGAAATATAGTTTTAGATATGTCTTGGGTATATAAAAGATCATTGTCAAGTGCGGAGCTAGTAGCATTATTAGAAGAGGATGATGATTTATAGCAAGCTGTAAATATTGATGCGGTGTATATACCACCACAGGTCGACGAACTTACGCATGAAGAAGAAATTGATGATGGTATAAGTGAAAATGAAAACGTTTTACCGGACATAGCTGGAAGATATGGGATTCATGCAACTGCTCCTGATGAAATTGTGGATGAACAGCTCCCAAGTCAATCAAATTCCAAGAAGGTGAATACTACTACCACTAAAACGGCTAGTAAAAGTAAAGCTAAAAAAATTTACAAGTGGAAAAAAGCTAACCCAACGTATAAAAATTTGCCACAAAATGAAGAACATATTATGAGAGAAGAACTTGAAAACAAAATTAGTGGAAAAATCTTCATACGAAGTTTTTGTTTATATTTTAGTGGTAATGTTTGGAAAAAAATTGTTGACTTCTCAAAAAAATATGCACAGGATCATAATCGGTACTCTTTTCGGCTAAATATAACAAATCTGAAACGCTTTTGTGGTATATTGATCTTTTCTGGTTACCATACGTTGCCAGCTACAAAGATGTACTGGTCGAAAGACGAAGACAAGGGTATACCTCTGGTAAGAAACTGTATGAACAGAAATAAATTTGATTCCATCAAACGAAACTTATCAGATAATGACCAATTAGATAAAGGAGGCAAATTCTCGAAACTGAGATCTATATTTGATGTAATAAATGAGAAAAATATGCAGTTTGGGATTTTTCTCATAATTTATCGATAGATGAGGAAATGGTTCTCTATCTTGGTCGACATAGTTGTAAAATGTTTATAAAAGGTAAACCGGTACGCTTCGGTTTTAAGTTATGGTGTTTATGTAGCTCAGATGGATACTTATATAAATTTATTCCATATGCTGGAAAACAAACAGATAAGGACGTAAATGACTTAGGATTAGGAGAACAGGTTGTCCTGAACCTTTTGTCTGTTATACAGAATCCATATAAACACCGCGTGTTTTTGATAACTTTATTCTTCGCATAAGTTGTTTTGTCTACTGAAGAACAAAGGCTTTTGCGCCACGGATACAATCCGAGAAAACCGAACGTGCAATGATACACTGGAAACAGCAAAAGTCTTCAAAAAAGAAAGAGGTTCATATGATTTTTGTTTTGATGATGAAAATGACATTTTGTTAGTAAAATGGAATGATAATTCTATTGTCACTATTGCCACAAATAACTGCAGCATCGAACCTTTGATAACTGCTAAACGATATAGCAGAAAAGAAAGAAAGGTGGTCACTATCCCACAACCAAAAGTAATTGGCGATTATAATAACCACACGGGAGAGTAGATCTTCATGATAACGGGATCGCCAACTATCGAATTCAAGTAAGAGGCAAGAAATGGTGGTGGCCACTTTTTATAAACTTACTAGACAGTGTCATAGTAAATGCTTGGAAAGTATATAATACCGCGGAATAAGCAAAAATGTCACAGATAGAATTCAAGTCGTATATAGCAGTTACTCTTATGAAAGCAGAGGACACCTGCACTCAAGAAAATGAGCAGGATCTACTGAGTCAAAAGTTCCTACAAATCCAAGTTATGGACGACCGTCTAAGAACACATTGCCAGCGGAATTGAGATTCGACAATATTGGTCACGTGATAGTCGGACAGGAAAATAAAGCAAGAAGAAGATGTAGACAGTGTAAGAACAATAAATCTACATGTGTAAAAAGTGTCAGGTACATCTACATATAGACTGCTTCAAAGACTTTCACACAGCCTAATCATTTATGTACCCCAGAAATCCCAAAGTTTCGTATACGCAACATTTTACTACGGCCGTTACGGCAATCTATATTCATTTTTGTTGTTATAACTACTCACGTATATGTATTTTTGTATAGAATAAAGAATTACACCTTGAAAATGCTACGTTTACTACATTTGGGGATTAATGGGTTAAAGGAAGTACAGAATTAGGTTATAAATAACCAGAATGTATTTGTTGAAATTAGTAATCTGCATGTTTGGCTAGCAATCAAAATAAGTAGATAGCGCAAACAATAAATAACCAATCACCTTTGTTTAACAGAGTTATAAGCAATAGATGCTTTAACTTCACATTTATGCATTTTTGAAAACAGTGTAGTTGATGTTTATTTGTTTAAAGATCCAGAGCATCTAAAATGGAGAATTCTTAGCAAAAACAGAGTAAAAACAATATTGTAAATTATTCATTGGAATTTATAAATATGGAGATTGTCTTTAAAAACGAGTACGTCTTTTTAAGAAAGTGAAATTTTTAAGCAAATCGGTTTTAAATTCTTCTGGGGAAATTATTTCAATATTTTATATAGAAATTTTAATCAGGATATCTTTATGTTTGAAATGTTTTAAAGAGAAATAATTATAAATATGTCGCAAATTCTTAGTGTTGTATCTCGTATGAAAATGATAATTACGAAAATTACACAAGTTTGGAAATAGCATATAAGCATAGAGTATAATAAACAAAATCAAGGTTAACTTACACGTTAAAGGTTTATAGAGGTAAACAACATTTCATTGTGCTTGTGGATTACGAATAATGACAAAATAAATATACTAACCTTAATAAAAACATGTATGGATCATCCGAAAATGTTAAACTTAAGGAAATCGGAGTTCCATGGACAATGGGAACTTTAGATAAGTTTTTCCCAAAAAGAGGTGGAATAAAAAAATCTGCTGTCGACTTTTTATATACTAAGTTAAATAGTATCTGTCATTTCTATGCCTATAAATATTTATTACTTAATAAAATTTCTGCAGATTAGTAAATTGCAGTAGTTACCATCGACCGTAAATATTTTTACTTCGAAACACAATGACTGAAAATCTCTGAAACTGCTTTTCTTGTAAATCTGTATCTTAATAGGTTCAGCGATAAATTTTAATTCAATAAGTTCATAAATGTTTTATTATGTTTCATAGGAGCATTACACACTGACATAAATATATGTATACCAATATGTTTGGAGCCATTGATTTGTGGAGAATAAGGGGTTCTAGGAAATTGGAGAACCAAAACCTCCAAAAGTAACGCCTAAGGGGTGTCACGATTTGAAAAAAGAGAGCCTTGAAGAATGTCAGTCCTGGGAAAAGATAATCCAAACAAAGAAGATTAAAAAATACCTGCGGTCACAAATTTGATACCACATAAATTGGTTTTGGGTATGTCTTCTTTTAATTGGGTACAAGTGTAATATAAATTTCACCTAATTTTAAACATCCAAAACCCCGTAACTTCTAAGTAGTAGGAAATGGGGGGGAAAGTATTATCGGGTATTTTCAGATCAATAATTTTTGAAATATCGTTTTAGACCGTATAGTGGACCATTTCGTTCATTGTAAGGATAACAGAACGTGATAACAAGGAGATATAGCGATCTACTGAAAGTATTTATATTTTTCTTAATAAACTAAGAGAGATGTAAACTGAGTTCGGACAACTTTCCTGGTTTTTTGAGTCATCGGTAGCTGTCTTTAAGTGTCTATATTATATAAACACACCGGAAAAATTTACACAAGTTTGACTTCAATTTTCTCTTAAACCCTTAACTCGATTTTGATCATATATTTTAAATTGTAACTTGATTCTTCAACATAGACCTATTGCTGATTTTGAACAATTGGTTGAAATGTCATATACAGAGCTGAAAAGAAAGTAATGTTTTTTTGTTAATTTTTGAGACATTCTGTAGAGTGAGCGAATGCAAGATTGAAGATTGGTCGTTTCTAAGCATTTTAATTTTTTTTTATTTGTTCTGATATCGCAGTTATTAAGGGTGCTACAGGGATTTGTTGAAATTAGTGTATTGGCACACTTTTTATGGGTTGCTATGAAGTCGAAGTATTTCCCTTAATTTTTGATTAAAGCTAAAATTTTTTGTTATTGCATCAACTTTTATTTGTGCTTTAGTGCATACATTGGAGCGTGTTTAAAGACCAGCAAGTCAAAGGAAAACAACAATAAATTAATTAACGATAACGATTCAAGGCACCAACAATAACAAATGTTTTAATGATGTGGCGTGAGCTCCATGTGCACTTATGACAGCAGTCATCGGTCTTCTCATGCTGATGACATTATCAAGTAACTCTTGAGGCAGATCATCCCAGATCTCAACAAGAGCTGGTGCTGCTTGTTCAGGATTTTGAACTGCGGGATTTCTGTATCTTAAACGCCTACCTGACACGTCCAAGACATGTTCGATCGGATTAAGGTCTGGGGAACATGCAGGCCAATCCATTACCCTTATTTCGACGGCATTTAGAAAGCCTGAGGCGCGATGAGCCACGTGAGAGCGGCCATTGTCGTTCATCAGCAAAAAGTTTTCTCCGGTTTGGGAGGCGAATGGTACGACATACTGTTACAGAATATCTTGAATGTATCCATTGGCATTTAACGCGCCATTAACAATAACTAACTCTGTTACGCCTCCTAAAATGTTTATCTTACTCTCCTCGGTGGCGATATAATATTTCCCTGCCATTAATGGAGTTAACGCAAAAGCAGCTCTCATCTGTGAAAAGACCGTTGGCCCACTAGTCATTTTCCCAATTTTCCAATCAAGAAAAATGTATGTTTCCTGTCTGGATGCACGTGTCATTAGTTCATTTGACAAGTTTCAACTTGTTCTCTCAAGTAGTTTGTTTACACGAATTTTTGCAGTAGACGTCTTGCGTGTTTTTCGTTAAAATGGATAAACTTGAATATCGTGCGGCCATAAAATTCTTCGTTTTGGATGGATTAACCCCTAAGGAAATTCATCCGAAGTTGACAAAAGCTTATGGAGACTTTAATCTTTCCATATCAACCGTTACAAAGTGGGCAGCTGAATTTAAACGTGGTCGCACATCCCTCGAAGATGACCCACGTGAAAGACGGCCAAAAACTGCAGCCACGTCAGACACCATTCAAAAGTGCGTGGTATCGTGTTGGACGATAGGCGAGTAAAGGTCAGTGAGATTGAGGCTGTAGGGATATCGGAAGAAAGGGCACGAAACATCTTGCACAAAGAATTAGGGATGCGAAAGCTTTGCGTAAGATGGGTGCTGCATTTGTTGAATGTCGATCAAAAGCAAATGCGCAAACGATTTTCGCAGCAATATTTGGACCGATTCAATAGGGATCCAACCGGTTTTGTGCGGCCATTTGTTACTATGGATGAGACATGGGTCCACCACTACACGCCAGAAACGAAACAGCAGTCCAAGCAGTGGGTGGTTCAGCGCCAAAGAAAGCGAAAGGTCGTTGCCAGCGTTTTTTGAGATGCGAAAGAGATCCTGTTAATTGATTACCTTGCAAAAGGCAGAAAAATTACAGGCGAATATTACCCCTACCTTCTTGACTACCTGGATGCCAAAATTCGCGAGAAGAGGCCTGGCGTGAAGAAGAAAAAGATGATCTTTCACCAGGAGAACGCACCTGCACACGAGGGTGCGTTGGCGATGGGAAAACTCCCCTATTCTCCTGATTTGACACCGTCAGACTTTCATCTGTTCCCAAACTTGAAGAAATTTGTTTCTGGGATGCGCTTCGCATCCAATGAAGAAGTTGATAGGACCGTAGATGAATATTTTCACAACCTTCCAGATTCTCACTTCCGAGAAGGAATACTAATGTTAGAGAAACGCTGGACCAAGTGTGTTGAAGTCAAGGGAGATTACGTAGAAAAATACACTCATTTTTTAACTGAGAAAGTCCCAGTCGTTCATTGTCAGGCCGAGAATTTTTCACCTTACCCTCGTAAAAGAAATGATATCATTTTAACAACATTTTTTAGGATAATGATGCAACCTCTTTTATGATAAGTTAATTATGCAACGTTGTAAAAAACAAAAACAATAATCTATGTCAAACAGACGTTTAAAACTTTGTCTGACAGAGGTTAATAGACGTCTAGATGCTAACTTAAAAAAATTAAAAGAAATAAAAAATTTGTAATATAATTTTTTTAAGGTAACTATGCAACCTCTTTTATACGTTCATAACGAAAACAGGCAACACTGTGAAAACAAAAAAATAATCTTTGCCTGAATGACGTTTAAAATTTCATGTCAGATAGAGAGAACGAATTCCAGAACCGCCCGATTCTATAAGATATCAGTAATACAGTTGAACCATATTCCTCCATATTTAATTAATTTTTAGACTTACCTTGCGTTATATTAAGAAACTTTATAAAGAAAAGTAATGTAAAATTAAATTTTCTCCAAATAATATGTCTACACTTTTTCTGATAAAATTAATCGTTATTCAATAGTGAAAAAATTTCAACTAACGTTTTAATTCTACTTTAGGTTTAAATTACGCGTCGTATCAAAAAATTGCATAGAACATAATTAATCGATATGTTTAAGGTGTATATCTAGCTATTTTTAGATCTTTGAAGCTGTTTTAGAAGTATTTGATAACAACCCAAAACTGACCCTAATAAACCTTCCTCTCCGCCACTGGATTTCTCCCAAAATCTAATCAGCTCTAAGTCAAATGAACACACGCTGAAATACAAAATTTTAAGTACGTAGGTATTCTTGTTCTGGAGTTATCGTGAATACTAACACCTACACACGCACACGCACGCACTCGCGCACGTGCACCCGCACGTACGCACACACGCGCACACACACACCCACGCACACACGGATACAGAAATACTCGGGTGGAAAAAAATTAAAAATTAAATTTAATTTGCATACTATCAATGCGGTCTTGAGAAATAATTAGTTTATAAAACTAATGTTTTGAATAGCTTTCCAAATGGCCACTGATTATTAAATGACACTGAAGCATTTGCAACGGAATACCGATATGGTTATCATATGAGTAACCACAACGAATTTCTATTGATTATTATTTTATGTTTTAATGATTGTGAATAAAATACTATACATACCTCAGTGGAAGAATGTTACTACTATTCTCTAGAGATGTTTTCTCTGGAAAATAATGACGTTTTTTCCACCTTGGTAGAGATCGTTTCAAGACTAATGAATGGTTGCGCAGCAACCAATTCTGTTCCGAATGTCAATACACTATCCAATTGAAAAACGTTTACATTAAGTACACACATTGTTTACAGTTGATGTGTGTTCTTAGTTAGAATTTGTTTCGCATGGTTTTCAAATTCCGAATTTATCCGACGCGCACTTCAGCATTCTTTAGTCTTGAAACGATCTCTAAGTAATATACTATCTATAGTATAATGTTATAAATGTATTCGCATGGTTGTAAAAATAAACGTAGCAGCTTGAGTTTGAGTACCACTGCTTAACGTACCTAGTCCTATCTCCTTTTGTTGTAGGAATCACTCAATAACAATGCCCGTAAGGAATAGTGGCTTTCTTAATTCACCGCTTGCTAGCGATGACAAAAACTGGATAATTACAACTTTCTAGCTTAAATGCTACATTGTACAACGACAAAGACATATACTTTGTTGTGCAATGCAAATATAAGCACTAATCCTAAATTGAAAATTATTCATTTTAAAAACTATGTGAACGCCTAGAATGTATGCATACAATATTAGCTGAAATTTGTCTGCTTGCAAATAGCCACTTGAAGTCTCTTGTCTGCTGGAGTATGTAAAAGATCCCAAAATAAATTTTGGGAATGTATGTACAGCAATTTTTTACGAGCTAAAGTTATTTTCACCGTTAAAAGATTGAGGGAGAAGATATCAACCCCCGTTAAAATTATTTGCCAGTTGCGATATCCAAGGTAATAATTGCATTAAAAGTCGCACTCTCCAAGGGTGTGCAATGCCTATTAATTATTATAGGAGTTTGAAATATCGCTTCTTAGCATTAATGCATAGACGCTGTTTTGCTTTGCGGGTTGCATAATTTCATAGAAAATCGTAATTATTATTAATATACTGGGCGTCACAAGCAGGTGGTTCGCCCCCATAACTTTTTTATTTGTTTATATAAATAAATGACATTTGGTAGATATATGTCAGATAAATCTAGATTTTTTGACATATTCAATTGTTTTCTCATTTCAGGTTTGGCCGGAAATGAGCTTAAAACTTTCTTATTTTAAATGAGGTATATTTTTGCGTATTTTGAAGATGACAACATTCTGAAAATAATAATACCCCACTGCTCGCTTTTTGACACCTAACCTAAAAAATATTTAAATTTCTAAATTTCAATCTATAGTGCCTTGGATCGTGGTAAAATGGTTAATTTGACATCAGGTAGTTACCTAAAATTAAACAATATCAATTTTTATTTTTTAGTACCTTTTTAGGTTCGCTTAAAGTTTGCAAATTCGTATTTATCGTCCTAACTTTATTTTTTCAAAAGTAATGAGGGTGGCCTATTAGTTTTTTATATATCGACAATCATTAACTATTTTTATTAAACCGTTAGTAATAAGTATCAAGTTCACACGCCGTGCCACGATACGACACCGGCGCCGACTGCATTTTGAGAAACTAAGGTTTAAAAATAAACAATGCATGATGCCATGGTGAAACTGTCAGTTTTCCAACTAAATTATTTTATTTATTTCTTCAATCAAATATCTAAAGATTCGGCTTAAAATCTTACATAAATACAAATATCGATCCTACAAGTATCAATTGCACCAGCATCTGTACTAAAATGATCAAGAAAGAAGACTTCAATATTGTAAT
Organism: Vesta saturnalis; assembly: GCA_036346205.1. Classification (NCBI taxonomy): domain Eukaryota; kingdom Metazoa; phylum Arthropoda; class Insecta; order Coleoptera; family Lampyridae; genus Vesta; species Vesta saturnalis. The sequence goes on along the minus strand of JARFJB010002394.1, from coordinate 358,186 downwards.
TGCTTTCTAGGCAAATACTTTGATGACAACAACTTTCCATTTAAAATTCTTTATTCAGATGAGAGTCGTTTTACAAATTTGGGAGTCTTCAACAGAAATAATAAGAGATATCGATCTCAATATTTTTTATGGCCATTTACGGGGTAAAGATATTTGTTTTTTTAAGACAGGAAATCGATGAGGTTTTAGACGAGCTTCCATTAGTAAATAGAGTGGGCCAATTTGTTCAACAAGATGGCGCTCCACCGCATAACTCATGGGCTGTTTTGGATTATTTAATAATCTCTATGGGGAAAATTGGATTGGACACTCGGAATCAGTTAGATGTCCACCTAGATAAAGTTAAACTTTTTCATTTTTCTCTCATTTATTTATATGTTTTAGTGTAAAGTATTTATTGTGTATAACGTTATTTTTGGTTACATTTCATTAAATTTTATGGTGACTAAATAGGTTACTTACAAAAAACACAAGTTTGGAAACGTTTATGTTAAGTTAGGAATTTTACTACGCTTCTCTTTTTCAAAAAGTAAATACAAATTTAATTAACGTATAATCAATAATAAACCGGTTTAATTTTAGCGCTCCAGATTAATAAAAAAAAATAATATTATTTTATGTTAATACTTAATATTTTGTCTTAAATATCCACTCTTAAAGATCTGTAATAAAATCCTAAGGAATATTGAAAATAATAAATTAAAATACTGAAAGATTAAATACCGTAGTCTGTCGTGGCACATAACCGTGGGGCTTTGTCATATTTGACTTTATCATATTCAATACTGATTAAACTTGGATTGTGTGGTCTCAAAATGCTCGTAAAAAAATTCTTTTTTAGCATGCTAGGCCACCGTCATTACTATTGAAAAAATTGAGTTAGGGCGGTAAATATGAATTTGTAAACTTTAAGTGGACCTACACAGATACTGAAAAATTAAAACCGATATTGTTTAATTTTAGGTAACTACAACTACCTGATGTCAAATTAGCCATTTTAACCGATTCAAGGCACTCTAGTTTGAAATTTAAAAATTTAAATATTTTTCCGATTAGGTGTCAAAAAGTGACAAGTGGGGTATTGTTAGCTTCAGAATGTTGTTTTCCATCAAGATAAGCAAAAATATACCGGTTGTGTCATTTAAAATAAGCAGAAAACAATTGAATATGCCAAAAAATCCAGATTTATCTGACATCTACCTACCAAATTTCATTTATTTATATAAAGAAATAAAAAAGTTATAGGGGCGAACCACCTGCTTGCGACACCCAGTATATGAAATTTTTGTGAATTCCAACTAATTTTAGACTTCTTACAAATAACCTAGTGCACTTTAAAGCTTTTACATATTTTAATAAATGTCCTTTACTTTGAAAACAAAATCTAATACAAGAAATTGTGCTATTGTTTCACAATATTGTTTTATTTTTTATTTTCTAGTTCTCCTGCTTCAGAACAGTTAAATGTTCTTTTTTTTTAGTAACAAATTTTTGTAATGTGTACAGTTTAAATGATTCCAGCTGTTATCAAGAAATCAGATCTAATTTTAAACCCTATTATTTTCTTAGAGTGTTATGTCACTGTATTCATATCATGGAATTTACTACTGAAAAAATAACATTTATTTAATTAATGAAATGTAAACTTACTTAACAACGTTATCTAAGTGTTATTTATTAAGCAAATATTTGTTAAACCATGAACAGTAACGCTTGTTAATTCCTTTGTATCTTGCATCCAAACATATTCAATACATTTTTAACATGTGGAATAACTTTTAATGTTTAAACTGAGGGGAAACATGACCTAAATATTCTGTGTATGTGTTATAGTTGTATATACTTGACAAAATTACATCAATCTGAATACCTACTGATAATTTTCTTTTTCTTTTGCAGATTGTATCAAGGCCTGGAATGGATAGTTAGTCGACTGAAAAAAAAATGACAAATAGGACTTTAAGTAGGCAACTAATTTTGTTCATCTACATCTCAATCACATTCTCTATTTCATGCTTTGTATGACATTTTTCTCACATTGAGATTACAAAAAAAGGTTGTGCCAGTTTATCAATATGATAATATCGAAAATGCATTTATTTCATTCCTATTATAGAAATATGGCACCTTTGTGACGTTCAATTTGCAAGATTTTTATTTTTGCCTTTAAATATACTTAAGTTATTTCTGAAACAATTTATATTCGAATAATTTACACAGAGACTTGATTTGTAATCTTATTTTAAATACTATTTATATATAATAATGATCTATTTAAATCATTTTGGTTTCTAAGTGCTGTTTTATTTTGCCTTGATAAGTATAAATGTACATATGTATTAAATTAAATAAGTGATTAAATATTAAAAGCGTTAATTGGCTTGTTTATTTAATTCTATTATCAAAGTGTACAGATAAATTTAAAAACAACAGATGACCTTTAGATCTGATATTGAAACGTTAATAATGGAAACAAACTTGTGTACTCTGTTTGATAGTGCTCAAAATTCCCACACAAAGATTATATCCATTGAAGTAGATCCTAAACGAGATGTAAATATTAAAAAATTGCATAAATTAACACCAAGTTTTTGTTCAATTGTTTGGCATTATGATGGAATCTCTGAACTTCATCATATTCCAGCTTTCTCCTTATTGAAAAAACTGAATCTTAAAAGCTTATTATTGCATATACCAGCTCGTTATTTGTCCAAACAGCAAGTAATAAAAATACTGAATTTTCTAAAGAATAGTAAGGTACGAAATGTTTTAGCACTTCAAGGAGGTTTGTGTCATACTTAATTTTAATGCATTAGTATTTGAGTGTACTTACAGCATCTCGTGTTACTTATGATACTAAAGATTTTCAATATGCTATAGATTTAATTTTATTCATAAGACAGAGTTATGGAAACTATTTCAGTATTGGAGCTGCAGCTTATCCAGAATGCCATTCTAATTCAAATAACGATTATGAAGATTTGATCCACTTAAGAAATAAGGTAAATATTGATGTATTTGTTTTAGTTTCTTATTATATATACCTTTTCAGATAAATGCTGGAGCTGATTTTATTATAACTCAAATGGTATTTGATTGTGAAGTTTTTCATAAATTTTACCAACGATACAAGCAGTTCAATATAGATGTTCCAATACTTGTTGGAATTTTCATTATATGTTCATATGAGAGTTATATTTTGTTGATTCAGATTTTAAAAATAAGAGTACCGAAACAAATTTCTGATATAATTAATGCTAATCAAGACAATTCGGCAGCGGTACAAAATTTTGGTATTTTTTTATGTGTGAATTTTATTAATAAAATACTGTGTTATAATGATAATATAATTTTAGGTATACATTTTTTTTCTTTAAACAAATTTAGTTTGGTTAAGAAGGTATGTAAAATTGTAGGCTTTACTGATGTGTATATAGAAAGACCAATATAATATTTTTGGATTTTCTCTTTTTCGTTTGAAGCAGTGGATTACGCAGACTTTAGCGTTAGGATGGGGTATCAAAAGTACGGTGTACTCTACAAATTTTAATAAACACATGTTTTACAGAAAGTTATAAAATAAATATTATAATATAAAATCCAATCGCCTTGGCTTTCGTGCAAGTTCCTCAATTATTTGGTCTTCTGAAATGGGTAGTTCCCTATGAATTACATCATTGCTAGTCCATTAAAGCTGTTCTGTGAGGTTGAATTTCTAAGATAGATCTTTATTCGTTTTAAAGTCAAAAAGGTTCTCTCTGGAGTGGATGTGCAGGCTGGCAGAGTACAAAATAATAATTTAAAACCAATTTATATGAATTACAAAAATAACAACGCAACATGTGTATCTATAGGAACACCTTAGCCTTATTAAAGAGAAATTCAAACAGTTTTTCAGCATTTTTACGTAATTCTTTTAAACATAAAACAGTATTTTCTGTTATAGAAACCAACTCTTTTAAGTCAATATCAACTTTCTGTAGGAAACGACAAAGAGCTAAGCCAAAGCTAAATACTTGATAGATGACTGTAAATGCAATGAAAAATTCGGAATCGTACAGACTATTTTGTAACATAGGAATCGTACAGACTATTTTGTAACATAGGTGCATCACCAGAATCGTTCCAATGATATATTTCTTCTAAGCTTTCTATGGCATAATTAAATAGCTCTATGAAATCCTTGACTGTTTTATATTTTGAAGTCCAGCGTGTTGCACATAATTGTTTAAGGGTTTTCGCTGAAGGGTTTTCAGCAGATTCTTCAAATTTTTTGACATTTTTTCTTTTTGGTGGGTTAAATAAGTCATACAGTCTTTCAATGATATTAAGACAGTTTCTTATTTGTTTTACCTGGCAAGCTTTTGAAATTGCTAAATTCAAAGAGTGGGCAGCACAGTGTACGTATAAAGGCTTTAGGGTAATTGCGACGAACCAGCTCCTGAATGCCATTAAATTTTCTTGTTATATTACTCGCTCTATTATATCCCTGGCTCACAAGGTTATTTAACTAATCAAAAATTTTCCAAACTGTTTTAATAATTAAGTTTGATCTCGCCTGATAAATTTTCGACCACAACAAATTGTAAGAAATTTTCATGAATTTTGTATTTACTGACATCTCACACATAGAGTTACTTGCTCTTTTGTTGATGTCATTAGTTTTGTCTAGTAAAACAGAAAACTCCCCCACCTCATTTATTTTTGTTACAAGTTTATTTAGCATAATATTATTTATGTTATCTATAATTTCATTTTAGATTCTTGGGCTAATATATGTCTCGCTTTTGCTTGATATTGCATTTAATGTCTTTCTTAATCATTTATCACCCTTAGCCCTACATTTTAAAATTGCCTTCGTCGGCAGAATTATCATCTATTTTAAGTTCCCCAAAATGTCTGTGCCCCCGAATGGACATTTCTTGTCGACCACAAACTAGTACTGCTTCTGTTATTGTCTCGATTTTGTGCTACTTGAATTTTTCTGTTTTCATCAATTAAATCTATCACAGTCTCTTGAACCCCGCTTTGTATTTTGACTAAATTTTCATAAGCACAAATTGAATCTTTATGAAATTTACTGCTTTGATGTGCATTGAATATCTACAAATGTAAAAAAAATTGGAGAATTTTTTTACAAAATACCAGTAGTTTCTAAGAAAGAGAATAGTTAATTTAGATGCAGTAATAACAAGAATGTAAACTTGTCTTATGAGTATGAATTAGCATTTTCTTAAAAAAACCTTAAACACTCACTCCCTTGGCTCCAGTTATCCATTTTTACTTTAACCAAGGCACCCAAAGCCCCCCTCCCCCAAACACCACCAGTTGTAGCAAAGAATGCACAGTATTTACAGAATGCACAATAACAAAGCTAGTTAAACTCTGTCAACCGCTTATGTTGACAGAGTATGAGTGTATGATAGTTCACTAAACTAATTACACAATAAATTGTCTATTTAACAAACGAACTAAAAAAACTAGTGAATGAAACTGAACAATAGAATAATGTCTTTTGAATGAACACGAACTGTGAAATTCGTATGAGACAGACTGATCCCCTCTACTTAGCGTTTACTTTAATACAGGAAATGCAGATGTTCTAGATAATTTCAGAAGTACAGACAAGGTCATCTTTCTAATGACTCATCCGGTCGCTTGTTGCTATTAGTTATCAATAATACTAATATAAAGATGATACATTATTATATAATTCGTCTCTAGAATGTTGTAAAATTTCTTTTTAATTATTATCTCAATCTATTAACTCTTAGAACTCTTAGTATTCTATTTTCGTTTATGTTCGGCAGGTTCGGTTTCTCAACGAATTTACGAATACCATCCATTAATGCCTTAATTTTTATTTACTTTTACTGAAACGAAAAAATTTAGCCCCTGCCCTTAGAAGCACGCCAAATTTGAATAGAACATTTAATTGTTTTGTTCAATAAATAACATATTGGATTTGCTTCTATTACTAGGTTGTCCCATAAGTTTTTGTGCATAATCCATTAATTGAGAAAACTGAAAATCAGAAAAAAACAAAAACATTTATTCATCGAAACAAGTTTGTTTTTTCTTGGTATATTTAAGTAACGCTTTGATTTTTTAAGGATTAATAAGAATAAGCGTAAGACAGAATGGAAGGTTTCGGTTTGGGGGAGAGGGATACATCCCACCCATGGGTACACCTCAGTTTTGAAGTTAAGTATATTATTTTTATGACTAACCTAAATTCTGATTGTAGTAAAATAAACCCAAATCTTAGACTTTATTAAACTAAAAGCTTTGCTAGTAATGACATGAACAAATAATAATAATATATGACATTAATAGTTTAAAACAATCAAAGTAAATATAAATAGGTACCTAATTCTTTTGTTTCACCATATCGGACCTTTTAAAATTCAAATGAGATAGTCTTGAAGATATTTGGGTAGACGCGTTTCTCTAGTACATTTTCGAGATTCAAACATCTTATTATTAAACAGCTCAGTTCTTCCCTTTGGAGTTGAACTTATTCACAGAAGTAGACAATGGTTCCGGAGTACTGTTACCAGGGAGGGTATTACTATTGTCAGCATGAGGTGACTGAGTATTAGAAACGTGATTTGTATTATCTGTAGTTGCTGACAAAATAGGTTCTAGTGAAGATTCTACATTTTCTTCGCGAACTACTTGTCACAGAATACCCAGAGGAGCTAAATGACGATTTGATACAGTAATTTCACTTCCATTTGATAATTCAACATTCGAATAATATGGATTGACACTCAGTACTTCAGCTTCTTCCACAAGAGGCTCGTACTTGGATGACCGAAAGTTTTAATTGTGCAAAATCTGCAGGAACTAGTAGTTCAACTAAAGGACGAATCCGCTCAGAATCTGGCTTTATTACACCATTAGAAATTAGCGCAGCAATTTAACTTCCTTTACAGAAAACTCACTTTTTGTTGCGATAATATGTAGTTAGCTTGTATTTTTGAATAACTTCCATAAGTCTTTTGAGTTTGTAGTCGTGATCTTGACTTCTTCCTACTGACAAATCATCGAGATAAGTATATATTCCTTCCAGATTTTCTTTGTGAATGATCTAATTTAGCGCACGTTGGAAACATGCTACACCATTAGTCAATCCAAATGGAATGCGACAAAATTGGTAGAGATTGCCACAATCTTCAAAAGCCGTGTAAGGTTTGTCACTTTCTGCAGTTGGAATCTGATGATAAGCACTTTGCAAGTCGACTTTGCTGTACACTCGATATTGAGATACTTTAGAAATAATGTCTTCAATTAAAGGTAACGGATAAGCATCTAATTGAGTAAAACGGTTGATCGTCTGAGAATAGTCAATTACCATTCGTTTCTTATGATGTGAATTTTTGGTCACAAATACTTGAGCTCGCTACGGTGAGGTCGGCAAATAGTTTTTCGACTTCAGTCTTATGTCTTCTTTAGGATATTTTCTAGATTTTATGGCAACTGGTTAGCAGTCTAAGGTAAGGTTACTGAATAAACGTTGTGGTTCAATGTCTGCAGAAGCAAGGGTACATAATTTCAGAGGTTCTTTAGATCCTCCAAAATAAATTTTCCAAAATGTACGTTTATTACCAAAATAACATCTTGTTTCTTGTTAACGTTTGAAGACTGAGTGAATAACAGCGTTAATAAGTTGGTTACCCGAGAAAGAAGCATGATTTTGATAAAAATCACTATTCAATTGAGCTAATTCCAGTGAACGGGTTTGACTTATAAGCATCAAATAAATCCAATTCTAAGTGATTTTCCAAAGCTGTATGGCGAATTTGTAGATAACAGTACCCGCAATGAAGTCATCTCGTATATGGTCACTTTCATTTTGTTGCGCTGTAGTTGCTTGAAAATAACAATTTTTCTAAAAGTTTGCTAAAGCTTGAAGGTAATGATTGCTAGTCTCGTCGAATATTGTGTCGTTTGCCAATGTATAATGTTTCGAGGTTTATAAAGATAGTATCGGATCTGTTTAGCGCTTCAGTAAATTACAGCAACTCTTAATATGACTGTACACATTTAATGATAGGTGGTGTACTAATAACTGGTACTTAATTTAATCGGAAAGAGGTTTTTCGCTCGTTGAAGTAGCTCTCAAAAAGTTTTCAAAAGTGTTTTTCCAGTGAATTCATTATAAAGATCAGTCGTGATGTTGGGTCTCCATCGAATCGTTCAAGTCTTAGATATTTATCCATTTGATAAGTTTTCTTTTTAGTTTAATAACTACATTATAGTAACATAAATCCAAATGTTAGGCTTATTAAACTAAAAACTTCCCTAGTAATGACATTGACAAATAATAATAATATATAACATTCACAGTTTAAAACAATCAAAGTACATATGAATACGTACCTAATTTCTGTTTCACCACACTGATTAAATAATACTGTGAAAGTAAATATTTTATAAATGGTCATAGGGGGTGATTTATTGTGCTCTCTTTTGAGGACGGAATGTTGTGACATTTTTGCAAAATCAGTCAGGAAAATGAAAATTTCAGCAGCAATTTTTAGTTGTCGTTTTGTGTAAGAAATGAAAAATCACTAATGATTTTCAAAAATAATGTGTATTAAGTCTTTTTTAGGTGTAATAACTAATTTTCCTTAACTTACGCAATATTTCACTTTATTTAAATTCCTTTTCAAGGTAAAAGCACAGTATAGGGATTTTGGGTGTTGATTGATGGTTTGGGTTCGTTATCGACCACTAGGAGGTATTATGTGCGCGTTCTTTTATTTAGCTTGAAAAGGCCATAAACTACTATCGTTTATTTGCATAATTAAGGGTCTACATGTTTATATTCTATACATAGATACGCTCTTCTTCTGTCGTAGTCGTGATCGCACTAGGAATCCACATGGGTCGTTCGGGTGGACGGCATCGACAGGAACGTTGACGTAGGTGATCACGTGAACGGTAATTGGTCGCAGGCCCCAAGGCGGAGGTGGCTCTTCCGTATCTATCGTCGGCTTTGGCGGAGTGTCCGGTAACGGCGTTATCGGTTTTACCGGTGGAGTGCGGCCGCGGAAGCGCCCCAGGATGTTCCGGCAGTGCTTCCGTACCTTCTGCGGAGTCCTGGCAAGTGATTACGCGCAGCAGCCTAGTGTGTGTCGCTATGAAAAACAGACTGTGCCCTATTCGCTGTAAGAAGCAGAAGAGTTAGCTTTCCTTCGTTTCGGGCGCGCTTTTAAAAGCAAAACTAGCGTCTCTGGTTATGATTGTGTGGGGGTTGACGTGTGCGTGGGAGTTAGATGTAGCTCGTGTCACGCCACATATACCCCCATGCTGGCGATGGAGTCGCGACTACTCGATTTGGAATCGAACTTTTGGTTTGCTGATTCTTCCGCTGCGAGTCTGTCTGGGAAGTTTTTTTGAGCAGTTTTCCGCTTGCGTGACTTCTATGCGGGTGTGTGTGTCGTTTTCGTGTCCGTCGTTCGGTGTGGTCTTGGTTGCTGGTTGATCTACTCTGTTATGCCGGTTTTGGGGTGTTACTTCGCTTGCCTCGTGGAACGCAGGTTTTGCTCGGTCGCATGATATCGCTTTCTCAGCCCCGTTCCTGTCTAGCGTTATTAGTTTGTCGCTCCGTTTGACTACCCGATAGGGCCCTTCGTATGGTGCCTGGAGTGGTCGCTTGCCTGCGTCGACTCTGATAAACACGTGCGCAGCTGTGTTCATGTCTTTGAGTTGGAAAGTTTGTTTCTTGCAGTCGTGGTTGCTTGCTGGCGCACGTCGCATATCTTGTGTGTGTCTCCGTAGCTGCGTGACGTAGGTCTGTGCTTCCAGCTGCTGTTTCTGTGGTTCGTTTGACAGAAGTTCGACTGGTAAGCGCAACCCTTGACCGTACACCGTCTCTGCTGTCGTTGCTTTGATGTCCTCTTTCCATGCTCTCCGTATTTCGAGGAGTACTATGGGAGAGCGTCTGTGTCCATGGCTTTGTGTTGTGGCAGCGGAGTGACGCTTTCAGTTGTCGGTGAAAACGCTCTACCATGCCGTTCGCTTGTGGGTGGTAGGGAGTTGTGCGGATTCTTTGGAACCCTATTAGCTCTCCTAGGTTCCGAAATAGCGTAGCTTTGAACTGCCGTCCCTGGTCGGTCGTCACTCGTGGTGGAACTTGAAACGAGATGTCCATGTGTTGACGAATTCTTTGGCGATCGTTTTTGCCTCTATGTTTGGTATCGGTGTGGCTTCGGCCTATCGCGTGTATCTGTCGATACACGTAAGGATGTATTTATATCCCTGGCTTTCGGGTAGCGATCCGACTATATGTACATGCTCGAACCGGCTGCTTGTTGCAGGAGAAGGTGCTAATGCGGGCTCGTTGTGTCTCGATACCTTCACTTGTTGGCATCGGTCGCACTGCCTGGTCCAGTTGCTGCAGTCTTTGCGCATTCCGGGCCATACGAACTTACTCGTCACTAGTTTAGTTGTTACTCGTGCCCTAGGGTGTGATAACCGGTGTAGGCCGTCCTCCTGAATTTGGAGGAATGGTCTTGCCGTTTCTTGTGATATGTCGCAGCAGATTGGTTTCGTGACGCTTTGGAATATTATTTTCCGTAATTGCAGGTTTGTGTCGTCGTGAAGAAACTTTTTTAGCTCAGGGCTTCTTGGTCAGCTCCTAGGGCTTCGAAGTCTACTCCTTTCGATATCTGGTGAACTCTGGACAGTGCGCCGGCTATTATGTTTTTTTTTCCGGCGATGTGCTGGACATCCGTGGAGAATTGGCTTATGTAGTCGAGGTATAGGAACTACCTGGGGGAACACTTCTCTGGCTTTTTCTGGAAGGCGTAAGTGATGGGTTTGTGGTCTGTGTACATCGTGAAGGTTCGTCCCTCTAGCATGCGTCGGTGTTGCTTGATGGTCTTGTAGATGGAGAGTAACTCGCGGTCGTAAACTCCGTATTTTGTCACGGCGGGTGACAGCTTCTTTGAGAAGAACGCGAGCGGTTGCCATTCTTCGTGTACCATCTGCTGTATGACGTCACCCAGTGCGGTGCCTGACGCATCGGTGGTAATGGCTAGCGGTGCTTTTGCGACTGGGTGATGGATTATTGTTGCTTTGTCGATGTTGTTTGCTTTTTTGAATGCCTCGTTGGCTTCGGTGATCCACTGCAGGGGTTGGTTACCTTTCAGCTTTCCTTTTAGTAAGTCGTGCAGTGGGGCTTGGCATTCGGCGGCGCTGTGTATAAATATTCTGTAGTAATTTATCATTCCGAGTACCTGGCGTAGTTTTTCTGCTGTTTCGGGCTGTGGAAAATTTATTATTGTCTGGACGTTGTCTTCTAAGGGCGCCGTACCTTGTTTCGAGACATGGTATCCAAGGAATTTTAGTTCGTGCTTTCCGAAATGGCATTTCTCTAGGTTGATTACCATTCCATTCTCATGTAGTCCGTAATAGTTTTGTGAGGTGCTCCGCGTGTTGCTCCTCGCTTTCTGACGCCACTAGGATGTGGTCGATGTAGGCGTAATAGAAATTCATGCCTCTTAGTATATCGTCCATGAATCGTTGGAATGCTTGCGCAGCGTTGCGTAGACCAAAGGTCACATATGGGAATTCGGATAATCCGAATGGGGTTGTGATTGCCGTCTTAGGTATGTCTCTCTCAGTCACTGGGATCTGGTGGTATGCTTTGGTTAGGTCTATCGTTGAAAATATGGTTTTCCCTGCCAGTTCCTGGGAGAAATCTTCGATGTGCGGGATGGGATATTGGTCGGGGACTGTCCACGCGTTGAGTGCCCTATAGTCACGCCATGGTCTCCATTCGCTAGTATTTTTTTTGGTTCTAGGTGCAGTGGCGATGCCCATGGACTGGAGGAGGGTCGTGCGATTCCAAATTGTAACATGGCTTGGAATTCCTTCCTTGCCACTGACACACGCACGCAGATACACATACACACACTCAGGCACACGCACATAGACACGCACACAGACCCCCACACATGCTCACACACACACACACACACACACACACACACACACACATACACGCAGGCACAACACCGACACACACACACACGCAAGCACAACACCGACACACACACACACACGCACACACACACACACACACACACACACACACACTCACACCACACACCACACACGCACACGCACACAGCACCCCACGCCACACCACACACACACACACACACACACACACACACACACACACACACACACACACACACACACACACACACACACGGACACGACACACGGACACGGACACAACACGGACACGGACACGGACACGGAGACAGACACAGACACAGAACCCCACACACACACACAGATACACAGACACACACGCACAAGTATAGCGAACTCTACAATACAAGATCTAATTCTATTAGGCAGCAAATTTCTATGCATCAGTACAATGCTCAGGTTAGGATGCGTCATAGAAAGAAACTAAAACAAATCAGTCGTAGGGTGTGATCAAATCTCCTCTATTTTTATTACAGGCTGCCACAATTCCTGCCATTTTATTAGGTAAGTTTGGAGACTTTTGGAGCAACACACTTTCAGGGTCCCACATTTTCAAGGTACCACAATACCAAAGTTATACAATTTAAACGTTTATACATCAACATAGTTACAAACGTCTCAAGGTCACAGAACTCAAAAAAGTAGGATGTCTACAACAACAAGATTTTTAACGCAGGTTATCTCACACTATGATCACAAAATGATATGTTAATGTTAATTATTTGCTTTATAAACAAAGGCAGCTTGATTTGTACAAGTATGTTACGGCTAACAATTCAGATATATGATTTGCTTTGGGAATTTTCATTTAGTACAACTACAAAAGGTCCTTTCCATTTCTGTTTCATTACACCTGTGTGTACGTGTTGGAAGTAATTGAGCGTACGTGTAGAGTGGCACCCATCGTATATGTTCTAGTAGTGGATTATCAGATGGTTGCCATTAGTTTATTCTACCACGAATCGTCGGTGGATATGTGTATTAGTTCACATATTCGGCGCGCAATAAGATTAAACAGAGATGGTGGTTGGTAGCACTCACTACACTCCCAATCGTCTTGTAATGGGGTATTTGACGTAGTCATACTGTTGGAAGTTGCGCGTTGCTACATGCGTGTAGTTATCCCTCCTTTTAAAGTGGATATGATATTGTGTAGACATATAGATAGCTAACCTTGTTGAATTAGTAGACGACTCGTGAAGTGGAACAGAAGGTGAAATAACCTTGGTCTGTGCGGTGAGAGTGTGGTAGTCGAGATGGCGTTAATTACCTTGAAAGGTGTGGTTGACGAGATCGCGTTATTAACCTTGAATGAGAAATAGAGGGGAAGGTGATATATATATATATATATATATATATATATATATATATATATATATATATATATTGATGGTGTACATGTGAAGCCAGTGTTGTGTATAATGATGAACATATTACGTCAGGCTCTAAAAAAGGCGAAGGTTGTGAGTGTTATAAATTCAAGTGAATGTCGTGATAAATAAAAGTAAATCGAATTATATCGAATATATATATATATATATATATATATATATATATATATATATATATTGATGGTGTACATGTGAAGCCAGTGTTGTGTATAATGATGAACATATTACGTCAGGCTCTAAAAAAAGGCGAAGGTTGTGAGTGTTATAAATTCAAGTGAATGTCGTGATAAATAAAAGTAAATCGAAGTATATTGGTGTCGGTATGCCACCCCAATTCAATCTTGAACCAGTCATGAAACGTGGCGGATCAAAGAGTAATGACGTGGTGTTTGATAAGCAGGAGGGGCACATACTTATAGACAATCAAGGAGTAATTACAAATTATTTCTACTCACCTGAAGTCTACCTACAAAGGTAGGTTCGAAAACTGTATCGTATGAAACTATTAACAAGAAGAAAGTTATTCGCATCTACGCTTGTGAAGAATCAGAAATCTGTTTTGGATGGGAGTGTATAGAGCAGTTATGGAGACTTCTTAATATAATAAGTTACCCATTTCATTTAGTACCTAAATTTCCTGCATTATAAAATAATATACGCGGCAGCGAAATGCCTGATGTTGACATACATAAGTTATGGATATTTCAATGGCAATATATATATGATGTTACCCATGTAGCATTTAGTGGAACCTACTGTAAAATTTGCTGCATAGGATAAAATAAATATACGATGTAGCGGAAACTTGCCTGATGTTGTAACAGTAGATAAGCGGGGGTAATATTTCATATAGAGCAATAACATAATGATGTAATAAATGTTAGTCAATGTGTTATGGAAATGTGTAAAATGTGCCAAGGAGAAAATAAATATTGATGTAGAACTTGCCAAAGCTGTAAAGTAGAAAGTGGTAACGTGCATATAGAGAATAGACGAATAATAGTCATAAATGTTAGTCAATCATGTGGATGTGTTGATGCATGACCTGAAGCTGTAAAAGGTTAGTGCAATGCAAAGAGATACGTCAATTTCAAGTGATTAGACTATTTGGATAATCTGAACATATACAAAGTATAAGGTACGTTTAGTGAATGACGTAATTTGTGAGAAATACTTTCAATCGCTTGAAGACGGTGAAGAGTGTATTTGTTGCATGAAACGATTAACAAAAGACCTTACAGAAATATCATTGGAATAATTTGTACACGAAATAGAACGACATTTACACAATTATAATTCGTCAGATGATAACTTACCGTGTGAAGGGGGTGCGCATTAATGAATCCAAAAACGTAGTCCACTATATAGTAGAATTGGAGTTGGCACATAGCCAAGCGCGAAAAGGAGAATGGGAACAATTAGCTAGTTTAAAAAAAAGAATAGAGGACTGTAGTAACATAATTTCACGAATCCTCGAAAATCAACATCTTCTACAATTTTTTGATATGACAATTTAGCATTACATGCTTAGTCCAGTCAAATTGTCATAAATAGTATTTTTTTGTATGTATGTTGTATGGGTCAGTACCCTACTGAAAAATTCAAGTTTTCGAATTCCCCCCACCATCGTGGGCGTTGTCATCTTGAAAAAACTGCAAATTTTTTGGACTTATCCCAGTTTGTTCATAATATCTCCAAACATGTTATTCGTACAAAAAAATTATTATTATCTTTTTTAAACCACAGAAAATTATCTACAATTTGAGACCTTAACGAACTTTCTAGGTTACATACTTCCCAGGATAGAACAAATGAAATTTTTAGAATTTGTCTAAAAAATGTGAAAAATACAAATTATAGGTAGGTTTTTACCTAAATATTTCATTTTGCGGTTTTTAAAATAACGATCAATACAAAAAAGGTGATGACTGTGTTCTTCAAACGCACAAAACGAAATGGAAAGGAAAGAGGTGAAGAAGTCACAGTAAAAAAAATGGGAATTGAAACTCTAACTTCACACCAGGGGGTGCGAACTTGATACCAAACGTGTTCATATACTAACAAAAACCATAAAATGCATAGGCTTCCACATCTTGACCAACACGTAAGTAAAGACAAAATTTTATCTTATTACAATAATTTTATTGCTCTTATTTTATTACCAGGTAGGTGCGGATTAAACAATTATCGTCCCATATCCTTACTTTGTATTATTTTAGAAAAATTAGGCCTGTCATTAATTCTAAAATCATTAAACAACAACACGGATTTGTTTATGGTAAAATTACTACAACTAATTTATTTATTTTGAATCATATTTTATGTACAGCATTTGAAAGTGGGCTGTTTGTCATTTTATAAATAATATTGATTCAGCTTACTAACACGAATTTTCTGTTATTTACAGATAATTGTAAACTGTATCACGTCATAGAAAAAGGACAAGATTGTGCTAAACTTCATAATGATTTAGATAACGTTCCTTTGTGGTGTTGTGACAACAGAATGGAATTAAACATAGATAAATGTAAAGAAATGAGTTACTGTAGAATGATTTCTCATGATGTGTTATACTGTTTAATTGTAGTTAGCTATTTAACTTTGTATCTTTGGGCTCCCTGCGTGTGTATACGTTTAGTTAATGTATAATGTATTTAGTACGTGTCTGTATGTCACTTTGTTAAACAATAAAGTATTTTCTTGATATACTATAATTTTATTTTATGAATCATTCAAATTTAAGCAAACTAAATTTGAACATGCCGCCTTTTATTTAGTACCATACTACGTCGCGTCTGGCGCTGGTGTATGCTTTTGGATTTAGAATATGTAGAAAGAGTTGCCTATCTATATAACACTTAACTGACCTAACCTATGCTTCACACACGTCCATATAATTTAGCCTGTATAATTGCATATATTCAAAAAGTCTACAGAACCAAACACGAAAACGTAAAACCCCACGATATTTTATTATGTATATCGAGTACATGTTTACTTATCTTCAAAATTGCTGGAAACAGGATTTATAATAAATTTTTATAACTCTGTATGTTTCATAAGAAAATATTCCACTCAATTTTCTCACAAGCTAATACGTTAGTAAATACAACGAAGATTCTTAGAAGATGCTGCTTTCGGACTAATATTGGACACTAATTATCATAACAAATTACGTACCTTCCCCTGTTTCATATGATGCGCTTATCTTCAAAACTTGCTAATCGACAAAAATATCGAAAATCACTTTTTGGCGCTAAGATGATCTAATTTTAAAGACGGATCGAATGGTAAAATCAGAGTTTTACAAAACTGGCGCTTTAGTACCAAGCAATACCTTTAAAGTCTGGAGTTATTTGCAAAACTGGTTGTTTGTTTTGGCGTTTTACTTGCATAACTCTCTCCTTGCTTAGCAACCAATAGCATGAGCTAATCTGTTCACGTGACTATCCCCACGCAATACTTAGGTGCAAGTGTAAGGACAACACATCTTAGCTTTTTTTGTTTAAACTACTTTGTCGTCTCTCTTTGTTTTTAGATTAATTATGTGTTTCTATTGTTATACAGAAAAATTATGTTTATTTATATATTTGCGTAAACTATTAATGAATACAAATTTTATTTCGAATATAAGCGTTTTTTTAACGAAAAACTTTAATTTAATTTGCTAACTCGTTCTTTGCAATTTTAATTATTATTTTAAAGAAAAGGTTCACAAATTAGGTTGACAGTTGCACAATTTCTTATTTGCAATTACAAAACAATCCACACAAAAAAATCGCATAAAAATCTCGTTCGGCTAATGAATTAAACGGTTTTTTTGTTTCCTGAAAAATTTGTTAAAAAGCAAATAGCAAGTTTTGCAAATAAGCGGCTCATATATCCTATCAGTAAGTAAAAATACACGATAAAGAGTATTTTGTTACTCAAAGGGAACAAAGGCAAAGTAAGTGAAAACTACAGGAAGGGATGGATGAACTAACGATACTGTTCTAACCTTTAAACAAGAATTAATTTATGAAACCCACTAAAAATATTTTAATAGTTATTCAAAATAAGGTCTATTAAAATTTTCGCTTCATTGTTCCGAAATACATCGTTTAAAATGGTGTTCCTTTACGGAGTGAAGTTATTGATTTATTAATTCTTAGGATAACAATTATTTTATTCCGGTTTTAATTGAAAATTAAAACTTGTTAATATATTGGAATTGCCTTTTTTTTGTTTTTCAAAAATTTGTTTAAAAATTAATAAAACATTTAAGGGTTTGTTTTTTTTTTTATTTAAAATTAAACGCATCGCGTTCCTTCAAGGAAGTTCTTTATAGAGTTGAAATTTTTGTCAAATCCTGGAAGAGTACATAATAAACAACATATCCAAAAATTGGGATGTAATTATTTTTATAAGTCCAAAATGAATTTGAATTTGGTGTTTTTCGAATCGAAATTAGTATGTTATGTAATATTGTACCTCTTCGAGGCTTTGAAAAAAATTTAGAAAAAGTTGTCCCACTATCATCCATAAACAATTTGTTCATGCCGTTTACTGAATTTTGATCCCGAAATACACAAAATTCAAAGTCATTTTCTGGGCTTATAAAAATAACTACATCCCAATTTTTGGTTATATTATTATTATGTACTCTTCGAGGATTTGACAAAAATAAAAAAAGCTGTCCCACATATCATCCATAAAGAATTTGTTCATGCGCCTTGACCGAGGAGATCGCGATAAGCGTTTAATTTGAAATAAGTGGAAAATGTGATTTATATCAATATTCCTCTTTATATGTTTTGGATTACTAATTTTTTATAGGTTTTATCGAAATTTTCGGAAAACGAAAAGAAATTTATGGATGAAATTTATGGCTAACTTCACATAGGTTGCTTATATTTGCATAAACTATTTATAAAACTAAAAATAATTTAATTTTAGATAATATCATTATCAATTTTATGAAATACATAAATAAAGATTATTATAAGTTTTGTTATGAACACATAAGTTCAAAAGTAAATATGTAATTAAAACTAACTTTTTATTCATGTATTTAATAACACTAATAGTTAGGCCCTACTTACTGTCTTTAATACTAGAATTAATTAACCAAAAGATACTTTATAGGCGGTCATGGATATGCTGACTGCAAAGAAAAGAAAATACAACATGCCATTCCGGTTACCACTCTGCAAGCTCGCGTTCAATGTTTACGTAAAAGATGATGGCAAAGAATTCGTGCATTATACGCTTGAGAAAAAAATTGAAGACATCATTCTTACAATTGACTGACGGATTACCACACACTGTGAAAGTGTTTGTTATGATGCAGGTTAATCATAAACGTAAATGTGCATGGACTAAACAAGAAAAAACCTTGCATTGAGTCTTATTATAATCTTCGGCGTTATATTTATTCATGAGGAAAATTTAAAATTCGTGTTACCATCAAAACGTACAATAAGTACGTGGCTTCGAATGACTGAGTTGTGTGCTGGAACAAATACCCATATGTTCATAAACTTGAAAGACAGTAAAAACCATGACAACAGACGAAAAGGAATGCGTTTTATTAATGGATGAAATGAGTATCAAAAAAAGCTTGGACTACAACTCAAGAAACGATTTCATCGAGGGTTTTCAAGATTATGGCCATCTGGGCAGAGAAAATAAAATTGCATCACAAGCGTTGGTGTTCATGGTTCGAGGTTTAATAAATAAATGGAAGATTCCTATCAGCTATTATTTATCCGCAATGTGTAAAACATAATGTGTTAAAACGCCTTATTATCAAAAATATTGAGGCATTACAAGCTGTAGGGTTAAATGTCCGAATAGTGGTAGGGGACTAAGCGGCTAGTAACCGAGCTGCCTTTCATAATTTATATGTGCCATTTTTATGTTAATGGCAAAAAATATTTGCCATGTATGATCCACATCTAATCGAAAGTGTCAGAAATAATTTGTTATAGTCTGTAAAAATAAAGATTTTCTATTTCGGCTTAGCGCTTTATTACTCTGAGACATTGGGAATATACAGCCATTTCTTTCTAACGTTTGGGTTTCAATAGAAACGTACGCGACTTAAGTGAAAGCGTAAAATACCTGCTCAATGACTTAAGACCGCTCGAGAGGTAAACACAATGGAATTTTAATTCTATTCCAGAAGTTATAAAACGTTTTGAACGATTTTAATTTTAACTATGTTGCAAAGTTTTTTGTGTGTGGATGCAGAGGTTTATTACTTAATATAATTCTTTTATTTTGAAATGTGCAACAACGAAATCATTAATTGGTAATTAAAAGGAATTGATATGCATAAACCAGTTTTTATTGTTTACTAATAGTGATATTAATTGTACATGCAGAACATAATGTACATTCTTGTAAATAAAACAAAACAAAATTAGAACTAAGGCACAATTACATTAATATCTGGAAAAGTATTTGAGATACCGGAATATTGAATTCAGTACCGAACTGAGTTCGTTGAAAACGTTTGGTAACTTCTGGAATAGGATTACATTTCCAATGTCTCAGAGTAATAAAGCGCTAAGCCGAAATAGAAAATCTTTATTTTTACAGACTATAGCACATGATATATTTGTGGAAGGGAATAAAGTTTCTTGAGATGACATAAAAACTTGTTATGATATAGACAAACAGTGTAAAACTGCTCGGGCGCTTCCAAAATTAAGTGATTTCCATCTTGCTCCGAACACATTTCAAAAGATGCGAGTGAAATATGCAACGCAAATATTTTCAAAATCTGCATCCGCAGCAATTAGGACTTGCGTAAAAAGTGGCCAAATTAATAGTGAAAGTGCTCTACATACTGCCAAATTTTTGGCAAATATGAATGATTTGTTTGACGTTTTAAACAGTCGTATTTTAAATAGTTCAAACCTCTACCAAAGTGCTCTGTCTGTAAAGAAACCTTTTCTGGAATTATTTCTGGGTGAGGCGGTGGAATGGATTTCGACGTGGAAAACGTACACTAAAACACAGAAAGTTCGTGATGGCATCTATTGTTTTAGTGGACTAATCTTATCTATTAAAGCCACTGTGCAATTGTGGCAAGATTTGAAAAGATGGTTTCAGTTCCTCTTAA
Organism: Vesta saturnalis; assembly: GCA_036346205.1. Lineage (NCBI taxonomy): Eukaryota > Metazoa > Arthropoda > Insecta > Coleoptera > Lampyridae > Vesta > Vesta saturnalis. The sequence goes on along the minus strand of JARFJB010002394.1, from coordinate 337,672 downwards.
CAAGCCGATTAAATCAGGATCCGTTAGAAAATTTATTTTCATCAATTCGTCGTAGAAGTGGGAATAATTCAAATCCTACTGCAAAAGCATTTCGACAATCCTTGCAGTGGAATATAATGATTAGATTTTTGAAGCCACCGGAAAATTCCAACTGTGAAATCGATGAAGAAATTAATATGGAGTTGCAAAATGAATGTTTATTAGGAACCGAAGTTGGCACAAAACATACCGAGTGTTGTGATGGTGAAGATGAAAAGGAACTTATATAACAGATTGTGAAAGCGAGACTGTACTTTCTGTAAATAGTGTAATGCGAAGAATTATCTGTGGAAAATATTTTAAGTAACAAAACTAATCTACTTTTAATAGAAAAGGACTATTCTAAAGAAAGTGTTAAGTATTTAAAAAAACCTTCCAATCTAGTCATACAGGTAACTTCTGTAGCATTAGAAGCATTTGAAAATTACTTTTCCCAAAATAAAGAAAAACATAACTTCAAAAAAAATTTAATTGATATATGTACAAAAAAAGTGAATGCACTGAATCCCGAGTGGCTAAATATCAATTATTCATGTCACGAACATAGATTATTTTTTATACAGCATTTGATATTATGTAAACTGAATAAAACTTTAAAGTGGATTTCACAAGACCTTAGAAGTGTAGGTGCTTCAAAAGAAACAAAATCACAAAAATTAATGCATTTGCAACATTTGTAAATCTAGTAAAAATGTTTTTCTTAATTTTATTATTAATGTGTGATTATTTAATTAATACAGATAATGCCATTTCTAAATTCCAATTGATTTGCGTTCTATTTGTGCAGTATTGTGCATTTTAATTTTTAAATTTTGTTTCGATGAAAGTGCTTATTATTTGTTGTTTTTTAAATAAATTCTTAGAACGTTTGTTTGACGTTTTTGATGCTTAAGATAATTTACTAAGTCTGTTTGATTGAGAATAGGGAAGAAATCAGGGTTCTAAAATTTTAAGTTCTGTAATCGTCCCTTTTCAGGTAGTAGTAAAAAATATGCATACACAATTTAAAGCATTGTCCTAATAAAGGCTTCTTTTAAGTCTGACAACACTGCCTGTTAACAACTTGTACTTAAGATAGGTAAATATTCGACATACACTTTACATCTCTCTCTTACAGTAAGTTGTAAGATGCTGTTTCTTTTCATGCTAACTATCCGTACCTCTAAAATTGTAAATTTTTGTTAGACAACACAATACTCGACTACTTTAAATCCCAATACATTGCTCCTCTTCCTATTATATACTCTTTGGTTATACAATTTAAACGTTTATACATCAACATAGTTACAAACGTCTCAAGGTCACAGAACTCAAAAAGTGAGAGAAAAGTAGAATGTCTGCCACAACCAGATTTTTAACGCAGGTTATCACACTAAACTCATTGACACACAGTGAAAAAAAAGAAAATGATTTGTTAATGTTAATTATTTGCTTTATAAGCAAAGGTAGCTTGATTTGTACAAATATAATAAGTGTATTACGGCTAACAATTCAGATATATGATTTGCTTTAGGAATAACACATTTTCATTTAGTACAACTACAAGAGGTCCTTTCCATTTCTGTTTCATTACACCTGTGTGTACGTGTTGGTAGTAATTGAGCGTACGTGTAGAGTGGCGCCCATCGTATATGTTCTAGTAGTAGATTATCAGATGGTTGCCATTAGTTTATTCTACCACGAAGCATTGCACTGTATCGTCGGTAGATGTGTGTATTAGTTCACATATTCGGCGCGCAATAAGATTAAACAGAGATGATGGTTGGTAGCACTCACTACACTCCCAATCGTCTTGTAATGGCGTATTTGACGTAGTCATACTGTTGGAAGTTGCGCGTTGCTACATGCGTGTAGTGATCCCTTCTTTTAAAGTTGATATGATCTTGTGTAGACATATAGATAGCTAACCTTGTTAAATTAGTTGGCGACCTCGTGAAGTGGAACAGAAGGTGAAATAACCATGATCTGTGGGGTGAGAGTGTGGTAGTCGAGATGGCGTTAATTACCTTGAAAGGCGTGGTTGACGAGATCACGTCATTAACCTTGAATGAGAAATAGAGGGAAGGTGAGATATAAATAGGGATGGAGTACATGTGAAGCCAGTGTCGTGTATAATGATAAACATATTACGTCAGGCTCTAAAAAAGGCGAAGGTTGTGAGTGTTATAAATTCAAGTGAATGTCGTGATAGATAAAAGTAAATCGAAGTATGTTGGTGTCGGCATGTCACCCCAATTCAATCTTGAACCAGTCGTGAAATGTGGCGGATCAAAGAGTAATGGAGTGGTGTTTGATAAGCAGGAGGGTACATACTTATAGACAATCAAGGAGTAATTACAAATTATTTCTACTCACCTGAAGTCTACCTACAAAGGTAGGTTCGAAAACTGTATCGTATGAAACTATTAACAAGAAGAAAGTTATTCGCATCTACGCTTGTGAAGAATCAGAAATCTGTTTTGGATGGGAGTGTATAGAGCAGTTATGGAGACTTCTTAATATAATAAGTTACCCATTTCATTTAGTACCTACTATAAAATTTCCTGCATTTTACAATAAAATAATATACGCGGCAGCGGAAATGCCTGATGTTGACATACATAAGCTAATATTTCAATGGCAATACATATATGATGTTAATGTAGCGTGTGTTATGGAAATTGTAAAATTTGCCAAGGAGAAAATAAATATTGATGTAGAACTTGCCAAAACTGTAAAGTAGAAGGGACACACGTAGTTAGATAATAATTGTGTATAATAAAATAAAATGTATTGCCTAATTTTCAATTCTACAAGTATTGTATAATTACATAAAGCATTTATTAAAAAAATGTGGTGGCCTGAAAGTGACCTTTTAATCTGTGGGCCCCATTATTTACACCCAATGTGTTCATAAATAATAATCATACATAAGGTATGAACAGTTTTGAAGTTTAATGTTACTATAAAAATTAAACTTGCATAAATCATGAATAAAATCTGCCTAAGAAATGATCAGATGTATGATTTATGTTGTTATACATTGTTACGTGTGTCTTCTGAAGGTAGTATAGTTTGTTAGAAAATTGAACTTTTCAAGTGTAAATTCGTGAAAGCTTTAAGGTAATTACTTTTCATTTGTTATTTGAGGATGCTTAAGGTGTTCTTATTGTTAATTAAAATTTGTAGTCCCGATTCTGTAAATGATACAGACCTGTTTTTATTATTGTGATTTGTTGGTACATGCATTGATTACATATTAATGGAAACCTTTTCTAAAATTACGTTTCGTTTTCTCGTGTGAATATTCTTGTTTTAGTGAAAAAGATGTAAATTAATTTTCTGTAAATAAATGTTCTCGTTATTTTAAATTTTGGTGAATTTTGTTAAATGAATTTTAAATTATGCATCATGTAAAATTATATTAAGTATAAAATTATTACGTTGAATGGCACATCTTTTAAGAATTTAAATTGTAGCCGACAATCTGTCGCCATTGCGTTCGACAAATATTTTAGTCTATAGACAAAGAGTACGATTTTTAAAGCTCATTTTCGTAGGATGGGCCTGTTACAAGCAGATCATATTTCAGTGATAACTCGGAGGTACCTTTGGCAATGCAATTCTTTTCCGATTTAGTGCCGAGGGGCTATCGTTTTTCGCGGGTACGTTAATTTAAAGTAACGAAGCTGTTTAATAGGCTAATTAAAAAGTAAGGGAGATAATAGGGAAGATGGCTGAAACTGAAGCAGGTTGAAGTCAGTTTAGTCCAAAATGTAGGCGTAGACTCACGTTTTTTTGTTTGCGACTTCGCAATGTACGCGGAAGGGTTGGTGGAGTAAGATGGAATTAGTTACACCATACCGCGAGGGTGTACCGAACAGTACCGTGGGAAGATTTACGTATCCACTGGTTGGGATTATATCGAGTTTGAAACCATCCCCGGTTTCTTAAATCGTTGTGTTTCGTTTTGTCAATAGTGAAAATTTTTGGGTCATAGAAATAATTGGTTTTAGTGTTTTTACGACGTGCTAAACCTTTATTCTGTTGAACTGTTTTATCGCATTTTGGTTATGCTTATTAATGTTAACGAGTTCCTGGTTAAAAGGGTGGTTTGGCGTATACTGCGCAGCTCAAACAAATAAAGTACGAACTTGCTGTATGTAGTGGCGTTTTAATAAGTTTAGCGTATGATTTTTGGTTTAGAGATTTGCCGCTATAAAGTTTATGTAAACATAAATTTAAGAATTAAGAAGCTATTTGTTTCCATCAATCATACAACGAGTGGAGCGATTGCTGACATATTGTTGTGAGAAAGAAAAGGAAGTTCGATTGACCAGTTGTGCTGTGTGAGGTAACTATTTTTCTAAATCTATATGCGTTTGTGATTTTAATAAAATGTGAGTTTATTTTAAGTAACGTCTATATATCGATTCAGTATAATACAGGGTGTTTCAAGAAACGTTTCGCTAATTTTTAGGGTAAATAGAATATTAAAAAATAGCGTTAGTTTGGTTAATAAACATGTATCCGAAAATTCCTCCTTAAGAAACGGTTTAAGATACCTAAATGAAATATAGATCACACATACCTTTGATTAGCTCATAAAAGGTAGTGTTGTCAAATTTATAATATTTTCCACAGGAGCGTCGGAAAAGCGGGGGTGCCACTTATTTTGCCCCCACACTTCTTTTTATGGGAATATTTTAAATTCGTTGGGCAAAAATAGTATTTTTTAAACAATTTGTCATAAAAAAGATACTCTTGTTGAAAGTCAAAGATTACTGGTTTTGAGTTATTTGAGGTTTTAGCAAGTAATACTGAGCGAATTAATAAATTATTTTAAAATGAAACAATTAAGAATTTTCATGAGCGAGAACAAACTACTTCAGGAAATAATGATTGTTTCAGAAACAACTATGAGGTAAAAATGTTGTAAATTATTTAGAACTTAAAAAAGGTTTTAATTGTATGACATTAACACAGACAAAGGAAACGATTAAAAAAAACAACAAATAAGACAAAACAAACAGAAAAAACTGTGTCAAACGAATCTGGCAAACAAAAAAAATCGCGAGTCTGCAGTGTAAGCCTATTTAATTCAATTAAATCAAATTAACTCAATACTTCGTTTATTTTGACTTTCAACAGGAGTACCTTCTTTGTGGCAAGTTGTTTAAAACATATTATTTTGGCCCAAAAAATTAAAAATATCCACATAAAAAAGTGGGGGCAAAATAAGTAGTCCCCCCTTTAGCGACGCTCCTGTACAAAATATTAAAAATTTGTCAACACTATCTTTTATGAACTAATCAAACGTATTTGTGATCCAAATTTCATTTAGGTATCTTAAACCGTTTCAGAGGTAATAAAAAAAAAGGATTTGGGGCCATTTTTACAGGGCCGTATCTTCTTAAGGAGGCATTTTCGGACACATGTTTATTAACCAAACTAACGTTCTTTTTTAATATTCTATTTATCCTTAACGGGACGTTTTTTGAAACACCCAGTATAAAGCGCATTCATTCTATGTCATGGTGTTTATCTGTATTTTATTTTGATTTGGCTAACTAAAATTACATATTACCGTTTGTTAAAATTTATGTGTTAAACGAAATTATTATTATTGTTCTGATTTGTTCCTTTTTGGTGTGATTCATTTGAAAATTTAAGATAGATAAATTTGGGAAAATGAGCTTGCAAGTTATCATTTCAGGTTGTTTAGAGGTATATAAAAGTTGTGTTTTTTTGTAACTGCGCATCAACACACCCAGTGTTGATTGGAACCATGTGTAATTTTAATATAGTATTCGAAAGTGTTAAGGATTCGATGCTATTATTTGATACTGTTGTAATCTTTTCCCTTTCTCACAACGCTATTTTTAATTACGTTTACTGAAAATTTAAAAGATTTGGATGGCATTTAGTTATTGAGTGATTTACTGGTTTTACCTAAATTGCATATTTGCATAACTTTAAGATAACGGTTTTATTTGTTGCTTTATTATTTAATTCAAGCCTTAACGTAATAATTTGAGAGTTAATTAGTCATTTTGATCTAGTCGATAAAGTTGCCGTTGAAGATAAGTTTTAATAGATATACTGTAACGTAGATTATAAAGTAGATCAGCTGTTGAGTTTTGCACACGATAGTTTTGCGAGTAGTCGCAACGTTTGAGTTTTTGATAGGAATCATCTGATCAATTTTCGATTACCCGGATTTGCAAAAAGGTAAGCAGTTTGTTTATTTGTTTGAGAACGAGCTGTTGGAATTTAGGAACTACACCCCGATATCGACGTTTAGTAAATTTTAGGACTATAAATTTTGGGTCACGTTTAGTTTTGTTATGACGTATTTTTCGTTTTAAATTGATTAATTAATTACGGTATTGATCAGTTTTTGGGATACACGAGAAAATAATTTTGACGTTGACGTTTATCGAAATGTTTAATGAGTTTTTAGTTTTTAGTTTAGAGACCATTTTAAGATCTAGTTCATGGAGTTTTCCCGCTATAAATGTATGTAACAGGTGGCACCTTTGTGACATTTCTCCCGATTTTGACGTTTTTGGAGTTGTGACGAGTGCCCTTTTGCAGCATTAAGTAAGAACTCCGTCAACACCACTGAGCGCACATATTTTAATAATAACCTTTTTCAAATTTTAAGTAGGTAAATCTGAAAAGTAAGGATAGAAATAGGTAGCTAAAGTATGAGATAAATTTGCATTTACAATAACGTAGTCAGTAGTTCGCTATGACACCTTTTTACTTGTTTTTATTTAGACTGATGTAAGTACACTGTATTGGACGAGATCACAATGAATTTAATTTTGTATTATCTTTAAATCATTACTTAAAATACATCTTTTCGGCAATTAGATCGTGTATTTTCTTTATTTATGTGTTTTATAAATGTAAACGTTTCGATTACAATGACAGTTATCGTCCTCAGTATATGGTAATATATTTAAGAATTACTTGAGATGTTAAAACAAATTTATAAAATAAATAAGTTGTATTATTTCATCTACCTACCTAGGACGCGCTGAAGATAGTCGATTCTGAACCAACCTATATAATTCTGCAAATTTTAAGCAGATATTTTAATAACGAAAATGTGTAACGCTGAAGCCTGATCTATTATTATTAATTGTTTAAAACCTATGTATCTATCTTATGCATACATATTGAAGTTACAAGAGTATTTGTTTCTGTGTATCAACAAATGAACAATAATTGTATGTTCATTCACTCTTCAAATAAGATACATAGTATTTAAACAAAACAATAAGTAGTTATATAGGAGCGGTTCTGGACCACTTCAAGGTCACTCGCACTCTGATGGTGACAACTGAAAGCTTTTGGAGCTCTTTCAAGGTCAAACTGTTGGCGGGAAAAATTAATGTTAGTCTTCTTATAATAGCTGGTTTAGTTACAGTGGGTTGTCTTTCACACTCATTTATTATTTCGATGTCATACAATATTGTCAGGGTGAAAAGAGGTGCGGAATGTGGCACGGACCATAAACTATTGGAAGCAAAAATGGAGTTCCCATGGACAAAAAGAAGACGAAAACGTGAAACAGAACAACAAGAACAACAAAACACGGAACAACAAATCACAAAAGAAAAAAGATTAAAACTGCATCTACTACAAGAAGAATCAATAAGAGACTTATACCAGAGACGACTAGATCACAAGTTGGAAGAGTTTAAATATGAAAGTATAGAGGAAACATACCAACATATTAAGGCCTGTATAAGCTCCGCAGCGTATGAAGCCCTAGGGGAACAAGAAAAACCAACAAACCAACTCAAAACAATAATAAACCAAAGAAAAGATTATTGAAAAGAAAAAATTATACCAAAAATGGATGAACACAAAATCACCAAAAGATTTCCAAGCATATAAACAAAAAGATAGAGAGGTCAAACAAAGAATAATAAAAGAGAAGAACAAAAAATGGGAAAAAACGTGTGCATACATTCAACAATACCTGGGAGGAACAAGAAATTCAGAATCCTGGAAGGTATTAAAGAATATGAGAACAAACACAAAAGAAAAAGTACGTATAAACTATATAAAAAATCAAGAACTATAAAGAACTCCTCATAGGAAGACGGCCGCAATTCATGGAACATGAACAAGAAATAATGGGAGAACGAAAAGAACCTATAGAGTTAGACTTACAAGAAGTAAAAAAAGCCATAAAAACATTAAAAAATAATAAAGCACCAGGGCCAGGAGCAGTGTTCGGAACTAATAAAATACGGAACAACTAAACTCTTCCGCATAATACACAGAATATTCTACAAGGCAATTAACGGAAAAATCCTCCCAAGAGAATGGACAGAGGCATATGTATCGTCCATATATAAAAAAGGAGACAAAAAGCGATGCGATAATTACCGAGGCATCAGCGTAATAGCAACATTTGGAAGACTATATGGGAAAATCCTTAGGGAGCAACTAGAAATACACATCAAAGAAAAAATAGGGGAAGAACAGGTAGGGTTCACAGCCGGGAGATCGGGTATCGATCATATATACACCCCACAACAAGTAATAGAAAAGAGAATGGCAAAGAACAGATCCGTACATCTGGGATTTATAGATTTGAAAAAAGCGTACGATTCTGTACCAAGAAGCGTAATGTGGAAAGCCCTTAAAGAAATAAAAGTACCAAGAGAATTGATAGAAGCGATACAAAATATATACAAAGAGAATACCGTATATATTAAGGATGGAAACAAAATAATCTCAAAATTCCACACAACTAAGGGCCTTTTGCAGGGATGCTCCACATCACCCACCCTCTTTAAAATATTCCTGGAACACACATTGACATCATGGAAACGGAAATGCGAAGATATGGTGTAACAACCTTTTTTTGTGGTTGTATTAAAAAGTACATTAGTTTAAGAATCGTTCATTTATTTGGCGTAATATTAGAAAAGTTTTTAATTATTAATATGTAGAATTGAGAATGGCAATTTAATTGGCATTTCCTAGAACAAATCTTTTGGGTGTAATATTACATAAATAGTTTTAGTTCCCTTTCTTAAAAAATTGAATTTATATTATTGTATCCGCGCAAGCGTTTTTTTTAATTCACTTAATGCTGAATACTACAGCTATAAGCATGATTTTTACTTAATTTTTTATATTTTGGTGCTATCAGAATTTTGGTGGTAAGTTATTTTTTTTCTCATTATATTTAAAACTAAAGCCTTTTCTTTTTTTAGGCACTTTTATTTTTTCTTAAGTACTTTTTCTTAAGCACCTTTTAATTATCTTTTAATTACTTTTTTTTAATTACCTTTTAATTAAGTATTTTTTTAATGCATACTTTTATATGGCATTTTTATAATATATTTTTAATGGCACGTATAAGTCCGCAATTTTACTATTCTATTAATTTAAATGGCAAGTTTTACTTGAATTACATTTACAACACAAGTTCTACATACTTTTACAAATAAATTTGGCGAATAAACTTCAAGGAAATTCCATATTTTAAGGATAACTAAGCAAGACATTGACCTCACCATATGAACCATTCTGCTTCATAGTTACCAGATACAGTGTATGTACATAACCGTTAAAAGGTAATTTTTTTTTATATAATTTAGTATAGTTTATGACTTCTGATTTTTTACGTTTTCAATCATATATTAAATAAACTTATGTATAACTTGTTATTTTATTTTCATTTGTTAATTTGTTTATAGTATTCATTAACTAGGTTTTGTTGTTCCTAGATAGATATATAAAAAAGACAACATGGCGCTCGAGAATTTATCATTTTTCATAATTTTTAGATAACATTTTTTATGAATTAAGGATAAGTGAAAATAATTAAGCTGAAGAAAAGCATGCAGTATTTCAGGTGCGTTAATTGAACCCTGTATATTTGAACCCACCCTATCTCAATCTATCGATGAGCCGACGGCAGTAGCGATTATTATTTGGTAATTATTTTTATTAATTAAAATTATTCGATCAATTTATTACATCATCGCTTTTGTTTTAACATTATAAGTTGGCCCAGTTTTAGTGTTTATACTTTAGCAGCCGCTTTTAAGGTTACAATGGGATTACCAATTAGAGGCAATTACCTATACACATTATGCTATGCGGATTACCAGGTGGTGGTAGCTCAAGACGAGGAAGATCTCAGCTACATGTTACGTAAACTAGAAGAATAATATCACAAGAATGGATTAGAGATCAATTTTAAAAAATCAGAATATATGAGGACCTTAGAAGAAACAGTAACAAATGTAGAGATGGAAGATGGAAGAGAGATTAAAGGCACAGAAAAATTTAAATACCTAGGCTTCATACTCACGAAAGATGGAACAACGGAAGAAGAGATAAAAAATAGATTACACCAAACAAGAACATTTATTAGACAATTGAATCCAATTCTATGGGATAGACACATAACGAGGAAAACAAAAAGTAACATATATAACACGATAGTGAGAAGCATAATGACCTATGGCTCCGAGAACTGGGTAATGAACAAGAAGTATAGAAATAAAATCACCGCAACCGAAATGGATTACTGGAGGAGGAGCTGCAGACTCACAAGAATGGACAGAATCACCAATATAGAAATAAAGAGAAGAATGGGTGTTGAGGAGGACGTACTAGAATACATAGAAAAGAAACACCTGATCTGGTATGGACACGTAAGAAGAGCTAACAATAATAGATGGATTCACAGAGTGACCGACTGGAGCCCAATCGGAAGAAGAAGAAGGGGAAGACCTCGAAGATCATGGAGAGATGAGATCGATCAGGCAATGGAAAGAAGAGGGCTTGAGGATGGAGCATGGCAAGACAGACAAAGATGGAGTTTGTGGTTGAAAGAAGGAAGGCAGCGACAGCTGTAGTAATCCTGATTATACATATATATATATATATATATATATATATATATATATATATATATATATATATATATATATATATACAATATTTTATTCTTTAAGTTTTTTCGTACCCCTACTATTTTAGTTATATAATGCATAACAGAATATCCCTTGTAACGTGCTAAACCTATTTTTGCACAATGTAACGTGCCAATTCTTGTCTATCGTTACCTTAATTTAAGTTTTGAGTTTGTATTGTTATTGGTAAATATATTTACCATTACGTTGGGATCTTCTTTCTTTCAATAATTAAATTTTCGAATGTATTTCGATATTTTCACTTTAGTCTACATAATTACGAATCCCTGTTTATATTTAGTAACACCTTATTTTTGTTTATTATAAGTTTTGTTATGAACGAATAAGTTCAAAGGTAAATATGTAACTAAAAATTATTATTAATTTTATTAAATACACAAATAAAAAGTTTAACACGAGTAGGATTTGAACCTACGACCTGTACTTTGCTAGGGTACCGCGCTAACCAACTGCGCCATCAAGGTTCATGCCCCAATCGATGTAAATTTTGTATTTATGTATGTAGAACTGATGTAAATTCTAAATATAATGAGATTACAATCAAATTACTTATATTAATGGAATGTGAGCCTGCAATATCGCAAGGATTCACACATACCAAATCAACTTGACAAATATTAAATTATTATAAGTTTTTATTATGAACGAATAAGTTCAAAGGTAAATATGTAATTAAAAATTATTATTAATTTTATTAAATACATAAATAAAAAGTTTACCTCGAGTAGGATTTGAACCTACGACCTGTACTTTGCTAGAGTACCGCGCTAACCATCTGCGCCATCGAGATTCAAGCCCCAATCGATGCAAACTTTGTCTTTATGTATGTATAACTGATGTAAATTGTGTATTTAATATAATTAATAATAATTTTTAATTATCTATTTTTGTTGTTTTGTGCGCAAATATGAATTTAACACGCTTGATTCACTTCCTTTCCGTCTCTTCTGCCATACAGTTCATTACATTACGTTTAAGTTTTGCTTCCCTTTATAAGGGAACAAACAAAGGGTACAAGGGTACGTCTCCACATTAAGGAAACCGTTGTGTTAAGAAGAACCTGAAATTTTAATGAATTTCCTATTCGTAAAAGCGTGGTGCATGACGTCACGACGTGAATATTCATAAAATGGCGCATGATAATGCAATGTCATCTTGACGAGTATAAATGGAGACACCTATGTTTTGTTTTAATAACGCATGCTGTTATATATCTCTGGTTTCATTGTTGGATCTGTATTTCCATTATTTGTATGTAGAAAATGAAAATGAAAATTATAGTACCTTACCTTATGTTTACATTATAGAAATTACCTTCATATATGGTCTACAGTTCGTTTATTTGTACGTTATTGGCAAATGGAAATTATCGTATGCGTATCTAATGAAAGGTAAATGAATTTCTCATGCTACAGGTGGTTTTAAGACGAAGTTATATTCATTTTGAGTACATGTAAGCAATACGTATCCTTTTAATAAGTTTAAGCATCACTATAGTGTTATTTTGATACTGTTATAAAGGAACAGCTGATGCCTGTTTCTACGATAAAAACATTTGAGTTCATAACCTATAGTACTGTAATATTTGTAGACGCAGGTCAAGGATACGTTTTATTCCTGAATACAGTGTTAATCATATTGCATTTTGAATATCGTTTAAATATAGTTTTAGTTATTTTGTGCTAATATTAATCAGACATTTTGCTTTATTAAATATACATATAAATACAGTTGTTTAGTGTTTATTCAGATTACCTATTATGCTATTAAAGTACAACTTTCTCAGTTTTTTTTGTATTTTGATTATTAAATCTATAAATTGAGTGGCATCCAACAAACAAAATGCTTTATACCGATTATATCTATGGATATACCTCTGCCTCCCTCACGACCTGTACAAAAGGAGTTCTCAATTACAGTAAGCTTCTTAAGTTTGTACCTCACTGAGCTAGACCGTGGTGCAATTAACCTTTTTAATATAACAATCAATCACACCTAATTTTTTATTTGTTACAACAAATATTTCGCGTTGTGAAAAATTACTAAATAATCTTGTATCCTTTAGATGCTGAAATACCTTATAATAGTACACTCATCGTACACACCGTATTTGAAATTTCTTTTATTAACATAATTTCTTTATATTTTGTTATATAAGGCAATTACACCAAACCAAGAATTTTTATTGACCGAAAGTGCACATTTACGCCACGTATGGGCAAATGGTCGAATCTCAAAAGGTTTAAAACTACTCTATAACAGACAACTGTTAGTTCATTGAACTCTCGTTAGAGGGTAGGATTTTAGGACATTCAAACACAATAGATCTATTTATTAAATATCAATCGGTAACAAAGCAATCGATAGGAAACTAAACATTTTCGTTTTGAAGAACGTACTAAGTTTCTCTGGCCCTTTTTGCAGTCGCCATTTTACGACGTTCTAAAATTTCTTCAATCGATGAGGTTTCGGATGTGATTTAGAAGAATTAATTGCTGCAAGTCAATCTTGGGCTCTTCTGAAAATTACTTGTTGCTCGCAAGAAAAATTGCGAATGTAAATTAGATTTTCGTCGTAAAAGAGGTAAGCTATTTCTTAGGTCTTCTTACTTACTATTAATTCATAAACTTCTTTGTTAGCGACTGAAAGCGTAGAACCATAAAAATTACTGATCCTCCAATAGACCAGTGGAAGGCATTTCGTACCATTTCAGCGTGCCCGCCTGCAACCATAGGGGTAATTGACGTTATATAATACTTACGTACCTTTCCTTTTAGCATGTTCTTTTCTGAATTTCTGTAATCGTGGCTATCTGTCCGCTGCGGAAGTCTTATTACTGCTGGAATTAAATCCTGCCTATTCGGAACTGTTAACCAGGCAGGGAACTTAAACTTACATCCATTCGTTTGACGTTCTACGAATATCTTCGTGCTGACTTGGTATGTCTACACTAACCTCACTATTGTATCAACAATGGGGTAATATTTTCTACTCTACCAATGGTTAGAACTTTTGTTATTGTTGTTCGCATGGACTTAATTACTACATCCTCGCTGTACGTGTAAGGTGTCGTGAATATGCTCTACAATGGTTTAAGTAACCTGCTACCTTGAAGAAATTAAAGTCATTGAATCACATAATGTAACTACAGTATAATGTACTTACGGTTAATGAACTTCACACACTCCTCAAGTGAACGTGGTCGGTAGAAGTACAAACTGCTAGAATTTAGTGATGTCTAATGAATCTGTTTAATTATTAGTTTGATCGGTACTCAAGTGGTCTCCATAATTTTTAAACTAGAATTTCTAATACTGTTTGGTAGATTGTGGACCACACCTAAACCCACATTACCGTAGCGTCCATTCTATAGCGAACAGTAAGTCACCTGCGCACAAACCAGTTTGATTGCCGAGTTGCGCCACAGTAGCTGTTTCATAGTAGTTTCAGTAATATTAATTTTCATACGTACGAGCACGTGATTTCCTTCCTTTTTCAATAAAATTCTACGCAGTTTAACTGTAACTTTACTTAACTTTTATGTAAATTTAAATTTACATACTGTAAATTTGAAAATTATTTACCTCAATTCGTTTGATACTTGGAGTCTATGCGCTTTACATGTAACTTTATTTAAGACATTGTGTTATTATTTGGCCTCTTTGGTGAACTAAGGAAAGTTCCTTCTATTATCTATACATTTTCATTTAAAATTTTACTTTTACTGTACTTGTACTTATTTGGAGGTAAGTTGAGTTGCCTTTTTCTCTCCTTTTTTTTCTAGTATCTGGTACAAATTAATCTACTACTAAATAAATTAAGGGGCGAACTGAACCGGCCTGCCACCACAATTTAATTTGTAATTAATTTATGAGTTGGATATGATTTTTGGGGTGTTGTTACTAAAACGCTTTTCTAGCGTAGGTGTATGTTTATCTTTCAGCTTCTGTATAATTGAAAGATCTTTCATTTCCGAAAGTGAAATGTTTAAATTAACTAATAGTAAATAATAATTTTCTTTTAGGTTGGATTTAAAGAACCCTCTTGACTTGCTAACGTGCGATTAATTTCATTGTGTGTCAAATTCGGTGTTCACCGGATGGTAATAATTTTACTTGCAGTTTAGAAAAAAACAACAAAGATTTAACTTAACTTTAAAGACATGTTTTAGTTATGTATCGACATTCATTTTAGGAATTACAGTTACACTACATTTTCTTATTCTCTCTTCCCATTTAGTTCTTTCCTTTAATTCCCTACTCACCTTCTTCAACATCGTTATCAAGGAGTCGGGATAACGGTGATTGTAGTTTTTGGGGACCGACTTCTGGCGCCTAACCTCTACCGGAATTTTCTTAACCCCGCCCGGACCGTGCTGAGCCCGGTGATTCTTTGCTATCTGCAGGTGAGTAGAGACCCCTTCCCCTTTTTGTCTCCACTTGCCATTTCAATACGTAACACCATCCTTGAGCTTAGTGGAGGCATACCCCAGTCTTCATATATAGACAGTGAAGAACTACTTCGAAACGTTCCAGTTGCGAGCCTTACTCCCTGAGTATGTATTCTGTCTAACGATTTCAATGATGTTGGTCTCGCTGCTGAGTATATTATACTGACGTATTCTATTGTAGTTAAAACAAAAGGTCTGTATTTGATAGAAAAAAAAGTAATCGAATTTTGGTACAGAATCATCAGACGCTTAAAATTCGTCTCTAAACAGTTTTATACCCTTTGAAAAGAATTGTAGTATTTATTTTTATATCCGTTTTAACTTACTTCTGGAAAATACTAGAGAATATTTGATCTCTCCGTCAAAAAAATAATATCAAATTTTGGTATGGGATCATCAGACGCTTAAAATTTGTTTCTAATCCTTTCATCTGCTTCGCAAGAAAATTGGTCATTTATTTTTTATGTTCCTTTTAATGTGCTTTTAGATTATACAAGCTTGATGGAAAAAAAAATCTAATTTTGGTACAGTATCATCACACGCTTAAGATTCGTTTCTAAACAATTTCATCCCCGTTGAAAAGGAATATGGTATTTATTTTTTATATCCTTTTTAATTTACTTCTGGAATATACTAGGTAAAATTTGATCCCTCGCGCCCTTGATAGAAAAAAAATTAATCGAAATTTTATATAGAATTATCACACGCTTAAAATTCGTTTCTACACAATGTCATTTCCTCTGAAAAAAATGTAGCATGTATTTTTATATCGTTTTTAGTTTACTTCTAGAATGTACTAAGGCATATTTGAGTCCTAGCGTCATAAAATAATAAAATCAAATCTTGGTATGGGATCATCACACGCGTAAAATTTATTTTTTTTCATTCCATTTGCAAGAAAATTGGCTATTTTTTATATTCTTTTTAATGTACTTTTAGATTATACCATATAAAATTTCATCTCTCAAGTCCTTGAAAAAAAATATTTGTTTTGTATAGAATCATCACACGTTTAAGATTCGTTTCTAATCCTTTACTTCGCTTTGTAAGAAAATTGAATATTTAAAAAATGTTTTTTAATCTACTTTTATAAAATACTAGGTGAAATTTGATCCCTCGCGCCCTTGATAGAACAAAAATTAATCGAATTTTGGTATAGAATCATCACAGGTCTAAAATTCGTTTCTAACCCTTTCATACCCTTTGCAAGAATTAGCTATTTGTTTTTTTATATCCTTTTTAATGTGCTTTCAGTTTACTAGGTAAAATTTGACCTCTCGCATCCTTGACAGAAAAAGAATTAATGGAATTTTGGTAAAGAATCATCACACTTTTAAACACTGTCTCATAACCATTCACCCCCCTTGCACGAAAATCGATTTATTTTTTTATACCCTTTGCAATGTAATTTAAGATTATACCGGGTAAACTTGGACTTCTCACGTCCTTGATACAAAAAAAAATAAATCGGCCGCCATCCTCACGCCTATTGCATACACAAACTCGATGTTGTTTAAAACTAATGACTTTAATGTTTCAAAATCTATTAATTGGAAATTTTTGGTGATATAGCGTGATGCCCTTAGCTTTACACACTGTGATTTACTCATCTTTAGTTGTAGAGAACCAAGAGACCCAAATCAATTAAATAACGAGAGGTCGTTGGAGTTACTGCGACGTTTTTAGCCTCTGTGGGTATGATAGTTAGTAATAAAAGAAGTACGAGTACTCCTCGAACATTATTAACGCTCCAAATGTAATTTTGTGTCTGATAAATACTTTAATACTCTTTATATACTTAGCTAATTAATTTATTTACAAAAAGGGGGGTTAAAAAACTTGAGAGGAAATCAAAATCTTAAAAGAAACAACATCTTCTTATTCCCAAGGTTTTAAATTAACACTCAGTAGCTGACATCTGGAATTTACGAAGAAATAAATATAAAGTTATTTCGCGAAGGACACAAGGGACTGACAACAAAATAGTCGTCTTTCATGAGGACGTTGACGCTTTATGCTCTATACAACAAATTGTGTTAGTAGGTCAACAATTTTTTCTCGATTTTGTTTAAGAATAAAAATATCATTCTTACGAATTTTGATTTAATCTACTGGACTTGCTGTATTTATTAAATTTACGCAAAATTAATATATTATAAAACATCAAGACTACAAATTATAAACAACTTAAACAAAGGAAGAAAATGTGAGTGATCACTTTTAAAAAGAAGTGAGATCATTTTTACATTTCTTAAACCGAAGAATAGAGGTTTGTTTTTTGTTTACAGTAGTAATATAAGGCCGGTCCTAATTCACTTTGTCAATAGGAAAGTCATTATATGTGAAAGGTGTAAAAGATGCAAACGGTAGCAAGAAAAATAAGTAGAAATGGTTGTTATCGTGGCTAAAAATGGTGAGGGTGTGGCTAAAAATAGGCGGTGCGCGTCTCGCTAAAAGAGGGTTGCAACATGGCTAAAAGTAGTGGGTTCACGTCTTAGCTAAAAATGATAGTGACAGCATCATCGCTCAAAAATAGCTGTTGCGCGTTATTATTAAAAATAGCGCGCAACCAGATATATGTGGTAACCAAACAGATGGGTCATATCTGCACTAATGTAACATAGTGGGGAGTAACAGTATAAGAAAATAGCGTGTGCAGTGCAAGTATTGTGTAAAGCATGTGGATCGCATACGCTCAAGAACATTGGACCAAAGCAGCCGATCTGAGAACGGCCGTGGAACGCCTGAAACAAGAATTGTCGGCATTAGTATTTGATGCTGAACCTGAGGCGATTTACGGGTGAAAAAATTATACTGCAGAGGAGTGCATGGGCCTAGGAAACAGATATGAAGCGGGAGCAACAATATGTGAAAGGTTTTTAAATTTGAAAAATATATGTAAAAAATGTATTGTAGAAGAACTAAAAGCTGCACAGTTGCAAGAGTTTTGTAAGGATATAAAGAAATGGACAACACTTGGTGGCGGCTCCTCATTATCATTTGATACTGATCAACCTACTGCTGTCCCCTTCACCGTGATGCAGCTGTATATAGGAAGACTGTTTCTGATATAGGCGGTCATTCAACAGTGTTCTCGAATCATTTAGGATGGAGCTATCTGTATTGAATAGCAGCACATTCTGCAAATCCTTCATGAACTTGAAAGACTTGGAGGTGGGTGCAAAATATAGTGATTGATATCAATACTATATATACGAAGTATAGGAAACACAATGTGCTCGAAACTGGAAACTTTAAGTGCATACTTCCCTTGCGATTTTATGAATACTTTAAAAAAGAAGATCGCATTGAAACGTTTAAGCAGTCTCTGGCTAAGAAAGCAACCCCGGAACGGTAGGAAAGACTACTAATTTAACATTTCTGTAAAATGTAATGTATAAGTGTTTATTGCAAAGCTCTTTTATTTCGTCATGAAGAGAGTTGCTATTGATGAGTCTAAAAATTTAGCGCATTATATGGTAGTGTGGCCTTTTGATCATCGTAAGGCAAGAATAGGGCAGTGGGAAAGTTTGATGCTGGATAGATACGTTTCTGCCGTAAAATAAAACAATTCGAATGCATTTTATCGCCAGTACTAGAAGGACAACATTGTGCTGAGGTATACCATGACAGATTCCAAGAACGCTATGTAATAATGTTCACGGTTAGAAATTCGTTAGTTCTAAAGAGTTCGCTCGAATGGGTTTAAAAAGATTCTGCATGGATACCAAGAATAGCTATAATAACTACTTCACATGTTCATGTTAGTGTTGTAACAGCGCTGCCGATTAACGTTTAATTGATTGTAGCTTATATGATTTATTTCAATTCAATTCTCTAAAAAGGTACGTTGAAGTTTCATGTAGTACGCACCTAGATCTTGCGGAAGTTATACGAATGGTATGTACAGAGGGGGTCCTCGTTATGAAAAAAGCAGATTGGGAGACGTTACTGAAGTGTCAAACATATCTGGAAATTAAGTTTGTTTGTTCCCAAGAGACTGAAAACCAAATTGATTGATCAAATATCAACGATGAGATGGACATTGCATACGAGCAAAGTTTGGAATTTCTTTGTAGCAAGTTTACCATTTCTTACAATTGGGAAGAAGCGAAAGGTGCATCATCATCATCAGTAAGACTATTAAAAGGCGTAACGATTCGGCAAAATCACGGCCGTTACTGTGCGTTGAGAAGAACGATACTGAAGAGCTTTTCAACTTAAAGGATATAATTAACTATCGTTTGGATTTACTGGAATCATACGGTCTTCCCTCTTTCTTTCAAAACCTCATCGAACAAGTCAACAACTACAGCCACTTTCGTAAGATGGAGTATGGCGATGATGCAGCCAACAACTATATTTATCGCGACTTTGAAAATGTGTTGAATTACAAGTACGATGTAAATTCTCACAGTACATTTTGTATGATGGAGCAGTTTCACTATCGATCTAGCTATTTACTGTATCACATATATGAATGAATAAAATATTGGTAAAACGTGTGTCTGTTACCTACAAATATAGGAATTCCTCCCTCCATGCAAACAATGTTAGTTGGGAAGCGGAAAAGTGCACGTTGGTGTGCATTAATAAGCTACCGATTGAGCTCCATATCCCCGGATATCAGTATTGTAGCCCCGGAAATAAATCAGATAAAAGGTTTCACGATGTCAGTTATAGGGACAGTAAAGACTTGGATAGTAGACATCGAGCGGATCATATTTTAGAAAGAAAAGCTTGGGACCGTGTTGAGGCGTCCGACGCAATGTTGGGCGAACAGCCTCGTTAGCTGTAGTTATAATGAAGGCAAAAACAAGGTTAGGAATGGGTGTTAACAGAACAAAATGACCGTAGCAGTCTATCAAAATTACGTAGAATAATTGCGAAGAAAATGAAAAACAGCCCTATTACCAAGAAAGCTATAAAATCAGTTGTTACAGCAGCAAAATTAGCTGTGAAAAGTGTAGGTGGGAAGGTGTCATGTGTCCATGATTTTATCAAAGATTTGCCGATAATTTTCGAAATTATAAATTATTTGTTAGTACCGTATATCTTAATTGTAGTATAAACTCTCGTAAGTGAATGTAATAACGTATCAATGTTTGGAGAAGCTTTTCTATTGTAACGTTTTCTTTTGTCTTTTACGTATTTAAAAGGTTTATGAATTTTTTTGTTATTTTCTGAAACGAAAATAAAACCTTTGTTGTCGATCAAAGTAAAATGAAAGTTTAACAGGAAAATGTGATTTACGTTTTTGGTATCGATATTTAGGGAAACCCTTTTACTAATTTGAGAGGAAACATTCGTTAAGTTTCTTTGTAAATAAGGGTAGTTTTTGTGTAAATAAATGTTTTCGTTATTTTAAATTAGGTGAAATTCGTTAAATGGAGTTGAGATTGAACCATATAAAATTAAATTAAGGAGCGCATTAAAATTATTACATTGTATAGTACATCTCTTGCAAAAGCTAAGTGTAGCCGTCAGTGCGACGCCATCTCTGTTGATAAGGTTTGGCTTTAAACAAATAATTTGGTTTTATACACAGCGCATTAAAGGCCAGCGTTGTTAAGAAAATTTAAATTTTCCATATATCAATTTCTTAGATAAGGTTGGATAAGGTTAACGATGCAATTTCTCCCGACGAAGTTCGAGTTTGAATTCGTGGATGCGCGTACTTAGAAAATTTGAGTAATCTTTTCTTTAATTGGCTAATTAAATCGAAGGGGTTTAAAAAACCAATGTAGGCACAAGTGAAATTTTTCACGAGATGAGAAGTAGTTCAGGCGTAGAAGCGTTAAGTTTTTCGTTACGGTGACGTGGTAAATCCACGAAACGAAGTTGACAAAGGTCCGTGTCGAAAGAACTTTCGTAGCAGGGTTCTCATCCCCTTCCAGCCCAATTAAGGGATCATGTAATTGTTCAACCTTCATGAGACCATAATAAAATACTTATCTTTTTTTTAACAGATATTACTACTGACGAAGATAACTGTAAGTGTTATCGAAACGTTTAGATCGTATAATTTAAAATACACCATTAAAAAACCCAAAAAAGATAAGTATTTTATTATGTGTGATAATGGTGAAAGTTTACATTTTCAAGAGACCAGTTTATCGTTACGTGTAGTTGGTCCATAGGGACTTGTAGAGATCCAGAAAGGTGTTAAGCGTTTAAAGTTACCTAGTGCTTTCGTCGTTCTCTGGAGAGGTCTTCGCTTTTTTGCGGAAAACCCCAACTTTCGTTCCAAAGTTTAAAGTTCACAGTTCGCCGGTAATCAATTAATCTGCTGTAAATAAAATAAAGCTTTCCGTAATTTAAAAATATTAGGAATTATTCAGAACTTTAAGTACATTATTAGAGTAAAGGTAATAAGTAACGCGCTGTAAATAAACCAGCTTTTGTGTATAGTTAACGAAGAATAAAAGGTAACAAGCAGAACTAGAATAAAGCAAAGTAAAGTGAACGAATTTCGTGTTAATATAAATATCGTACACGATCAATTGAAATTTGAATCATAGCGCGAGCTGAAAAAGGAAGCAGTCACTAGCTGAATGATACTGGAAGTTGCGAACGTTGCCTCAGCATCAATCATATCGTCGAAGTCATCCTCTCAGTCCATCGTAGGTGTCTGTAACACAAGGGCCTTCCCAAGTAAGGTAACATTTCTGTGTTTTTTTCTATTGCTGTGGTTGCAAAGTTAAATAAATCCTTGTGTGTATTTCATTATTATGTTATTTGTATGCACAAACGTATGAACGCACTGCTCTTTTGGAGATTAACTTCGGATTATTTTATCGTTTAGATCTTTAGGACTAGTGCATTCATTCATATAATAATCTAAACTTATTTGACTGTTCTATATTTGTTATTTTGGTATATTGAAATTACTGTAACTCTAGTAAAAGGCCGTTAATGAAATTAGCTAGGATCACAGCTCATTTAGATGAGCTACGTGTTGCAACTCGCATAGAAAACAATATTATACCCGATGTTTTATTATTTATTTACAGTACACATCTTTAGGTTGTTGGACTTGTTCTTTTTAATGTGAACCTATTATCACACAGCATCTGACCACACGCATATTTAGTGTTTATTTTTTTTTAATTTGCCCATTGAATTAACGTCATTACATTGTGTTTAGTTTACAATCACGGTCGGAAGCTTTTCAAGTGATTATTTAATTATACCGTAACATTTAGAGACCGATAAATCATTGCATCATTTTCTTTTATGACTTCAGCATAATTAATTGCGATTTGAGGAATTTAATTTCATGTGGATGTGTAAGAATTAAAGTGTTTTTTTTTGGTTGTTGAAGTGAAATTACTTTAAGAATAGAACTTTTGAGTAACGTAACGTGACAATAGATTATTGTTTTTATCAAATTAGTGATCGATTTTTTTGCAACACGCAATTATTTTAGTTAAGCGTGCAAATATTTTTGAAGCCTTTCAGGTTGGTGAGATCCGCTGCTCCCAGTACCACCTGCGAAGATTACGTTTAGGTAAGCGAGTTATTTGAGTATTTTGAGTGGGCTGTGAACTGACGTAATTAGAGATTCCAACCCCTATCGTGACATTTCAAATAATGTGGCGCCCTTTTCCGGTTTTATGTCGTTTCAACCCCTATTTGGACTTATGTATGATAAATTATCCTAATGTGCGCATAATTTAGTACACCAAATCTACCCCAGCCGCTGGATAGTCGAGCAAAAGCCATCTTTATCTGTTGACGCTTTGGCCGGATGGGTAGCGGGTATTGCAAAAGAGGTTAACGCATCGAATAGTACGAGGAAAATGTTAGATGAAACTTCACGCCATAATCGTGCAATGGAGGCCATCGCTCTAGGAAAGAAAAACGGCGGGGAAATATATTTGAAACCCTATTGGTCAGGAGGAAGTATGGCTTTACACTTGAAACCAATAAAAAAAACTTCAAAAATTACCGAAAAGGCCGTTGACTGATGTAGAGCTAAGAAAGCACGCAAGGATGTACCATAATTAAGGGATGTGTTTATGAGAGATAATATACCCCAATTACCATGGAATTACAAGGCCGGTATTATTAATTTAGATAACCAAAAGGGGCATGGTACTCATTGGCTTTATTACAAAAAACGTGATGGGAGCGTATGGTACTGTAATAGCTTCGCAAATATTCCACCACCGAGAGAAGTTATGGACTACTTTGTGCGATTGCAAAATATACTATAATTACCCTCAAGAGCAACAATTCGGTACCACAAATTGAGGACATCTCTGTTTAAAGGTTCTATATGAAGAGAGTACTCAGTAGTTGGGGACGCATAGTCACCATGTCAATCACCTTCAGTATAGATGGTGTTGGTAACATAGCGGGTGATAATTTCTATCCTCCGATCGAACTTAATTCCGAGAAAACCTACGTAATAGGTGTCGCCGGATTTTACGGTTGTAATAACATAAGGAATGTACACGCTGGAAACGATAAATTTTATTACATAAAAGCGATAGAGAGTTGGAAGAACTGAGCATATATATATATATATATATATATATATATATATATATATATATATATAACACTCAAGTGTGAGCTGAGCTGTGAATTTGCCATTAAATTTTGCCGCTGATATTGGAAGCTAACGTTTTACATATCTCTGGATTAGATATACAAATAATTGAACATACAAATTTTCACATTGAGTGTAATATTGTCAAAGACTCATATAGAAAGACGCGAATCTCGCGAAGGTGCTGTATGAAATAGATGTGTCTGTCCCACCAGGCTATCGCTTAGATAAAATCCCTAGCAATCCTTAATATTTGGAAGTAAACACGAATACTATCGGTAACATTTCGATTACATTAACGAATCAGAAGGGCGAATGATCGATTTCTGGGAAAGCGAACCATTTACGGTACGACTAGAATTAACGAACATTGGCTTAAGAATTAACTAAAGTCCGCTTCCATCTTTCCACAATGATGCTATAATAAAGGACGTGAGCATACATTGGTTTATTCAAACACAGGACGTGCTGCCGAATTAACGTCTCTTGAAATCACTTCTTGGAATCTATAGGGTTTAATCCACTTAGAAATGGCAGATTCGTTAAACACCTTTCAAAGCGCACGTTTTGGTGAGACCATACCAAGTCAGACATTCATACATATCTTCCGTACGGTTTTTCTAGTTACGGATTGTCCGATGAGATCCGTATATTAATACAGAGTCGAGATTTGGTTACCGCCACATATGATAGTTTCCCGTAAATTGAAGGTAAAATTAGGTGAAAGAAGGAGCCGCCGTAAAAACATGTTACCTAACAAACAACTTTGCACCATTTCTTTTTTAGGAAATTCGGTACGAGTTAGGACAGAAAGTGGATACATTCAGAAATCAGGGTATAACATCCGCACTCAAACGATACGTATCGTATACATCGAATGAAAGCAAAGGTCTACTACATTTGGGATGATCGCCCATTAATCGGGAACCGTTACAAGTAGAACACGAAACAACAAAGGAAAACATTTTATCATCTGAATACCTCTAAAACACATATTCGGAGGTATGGAAGATTATCGACAAATTAGCGTGAATTTGGGACAGGAGTTGGTGTTAATACGTACCAGAAGCGATGTTTGTTTAAGGGCCCAGATGATGCAAAACTTCAATTCCAAAATGATGGAAGCATTCACAAATATAAACATGACATCAAATAAAATAATCTAGTTAAATCTAACAAAGAGATACCTTAATCAATAAGTGGAAGTGTTATTAACAACGAAAAGCATAATGCAGAACGTTTTTGTAATTTTTAATTTTAATCATAATTTCAACTAGTTATGTTAAATTATAGTGCTGTGGCAATTTAACATATAATTGGTAAAGCATTTGCTTCAAGGTCAAGGAAAACACAGCAAACAACCTGGACACACCAAAAGTTAAAATTAAAATGAAAATTAATTATGCTTTTTTAATTATAAGATGCCAAAATCTATTTAAACGAAGATTTTCTTCTTGTCTATTAAAATTATTAGGGTGTTTATATATTTCAATAGCTTCAAGTTGTAAACGAACATAATAATGAGTTTGTCTTGACAATATTTCCATATTGTCAAATTGAATGCCGTGATTATTCAAGGCATGGTCAGCCACAGCAGACTTCTCTGGTTGACCTAATCTACAAAATCTCATATGTTCTTTACGTCTTGTATCAAAGCTACGTTTTGTGGTTCCGATGTATACTTTTCCACATTAACAAGATAATGCATACACTCCGGAAGATGATAAGGGTTTGACACATCTTTAGGTGATCTTAAATGTTCTTCAATTTTTCTTGTTGGTTCAAAAATAGTCCTAATGCTATATTTAATTAGGATTTTTTCAGTTCTATCTGTAACATTAGCTATAAAAGGAAGAAAATCAGTACCAACATTAAGAACTGGTTTTTCTTTAAGGTTACGTCTAGAAGGCGTAATAACATTATTAATATCTGTAAGTGAATACCCATTATCTTGTAAGGATTTTATTAAATATTTATATTCATCCTTCAAAATTCAGGGTCACAAATTCGTTTTGCTCGATCTACTAACGTGGATGGTGGTTGGATAATTTATGAACGTATCTATCAGTGTGTGTCGGTTTTCTGCAAACCTTAAAAGATAGTGAATCATTATTTTTAGATATTAATGTCAAGAAATGGTAAACTTCCATTAGTTTCTTTTTCAATGGTAAACTGAATACTAGGATGTATACCATTTATAAGAACCAAAAACTCATGCAGTGCCTCTTCTCCATGTCTCCAAATAACAAATGTGTCATCTACATATCTATACCAAACTGAAGGTTCCTTAGGTGTATTTTGTAACGCTAATGTTTCAAATTTTAACTAAAATTTAATTTTATAGTTGGCTTTATACGTTTCTCAAACTGTTATGTTGATAGCAGGCTGATGTTTATGTTTTAATTTTTCAACTTTGACAAAATTGTTTACTACATCTTTAACAGTTTTAACAGATATTACAACTGACGAAGATAACTGTAAGTGTTATCGAAACGTTTAGATTGTATAATTTAAAATACACCATTAAAAATCCAAAAAGATAAGTATCTTATTATGTGTGATAATGGTGAAACTTTACATTTTCAAGAGACCAGTTTATCGTTATGTGCAGTTGGTCCATAGGGACTTGTAGAGATCCAGAAAGGTGTTACGTGTTTAAAGTTACCTAGTGCTTTCGTCGTTCTCTGAGAGATCTTCGCTTTTTGCGGAAAACCCCAACTTTCGTTCTAAAGTTTAAAGTTCACAGTTCGCCGGTAATCCATTAATCTGCTGTAAATAAAATAAACCCTTTCGTAATTTAAAAATATTAAGAATTATTCAGAACTTGTACATTATTAGAGTAAGTAACGCGCTGTAAATAAACCAGCTTTTGGTATTGTTAACGAGGAATAAAGGTAACAAGCAGAACTAGAATAAAGTAAAGTAAAGTGAACGAATTTCATGTTAATATAAATAGCGTACACGATCAATTGAAATTCGAATCAAAACGCGAGCTAAAAAGAAAGCAGTCACTAGCTGAATGATACTGGAAGTTGCGAACGTTGCCTCAGCATCAATCATATCGTCGAAGTCATCCCTCAGTCCATCGTAGATGTCTGTAACAAAAGGGCCTTCCCAAGTAAGGTAACATTTGTGGGTTTTCTATTGCTGTGGTTGCAAAGTTAAATAAATCCTTGTGTGTATTTTATTATTATGTTATTTGTATGTACAAACGTATGAACGCACTGCTCTTTTGGAGATTAACTTCGGATTATTTTATCGTTTAAATCTTTAGGACCAGTGCATTCATTTATATAATAATCTAAATTTATTTGAGTGTTCTATATTTGTTATTTTGGTATATTGAAATTACTGTAAATCTAGTAAAAGGACGTTAATGAAATTAGCTAGGGTCACAGCTTATTTAGATGAGCTAGGTGTTGCAACTCGCATAGAAAACAATATTATACCCGGTTTTATTATTTATTTACAGTACACATCTTTAGGTTGTTGGACTTGTTTTTTAACGTGAACCTATTATTACACAGCATCTGACCACACGCATATTTAGTGTTTATTTTTTAATTTGCCCATCGAATTAACGTCATTACAGTGGGTTTAGTTTACAATCACGGTCGGAAGCTTTTCAAGTGATTATTTAATTATACCGTAACATTTAGAGACCGATAAATCACTGCATTATTTTCTATTATGACTTCAGCATAATTAATTGCGATTTGAGGAATTTAATTCCATGTGGATGTGTAAGAACTAAAGTGTTTTTTTGGTGGTTGAAGTGAAATTACTTTAAGAATAGAACTTTTGAGTAACGTAACGTGACAATAATTATTGTTTTTATCAAATTAGTGATCGATTTTTTGCGACATGCAATTATTTTAGTTAAGCGTGCAAATATTTTTGAAGCCTTTCAGGTTGGCGAGATCTGCTGGTCCCAGTGCCACCTGCGAAGATTACGTTTAGGTAAGCGAGTTATTTGAGTATTTTGAGCGGGCTGTGAACTGACGTAATTAGGATTCCAACCCCTATCGTGACATTTCAAATAATCTGGCGCCCATTTCCGGTTTTATGTCGTTTCAACCCTATTTGAACTTATGTATGATAAATTATCCTAATGTGCGCATATTTTAGTACACCAAATCTACCCCAGTGGTAGTCATTATGTCAGTGCATTCGCTCTACTTTCGTATTTTCAAAGAAATCCTCTGCGCCAAAAGACGACATTGTTCCTTGAGACTAGTGTGATTGGAGATATTGCACCCCAAGGGGAAGAAAAAGAAGAACACGTAGCGACTACGACCGATCCTATTTCACTCGATACCTCTGCATCGAGAGAATTTCTGGAACAATATGATCCATTACCACAAGTAACGTAGAGCGCTATGCGCCGAATGCAATTGATGGCGCTTATTATTGAATTCTTTACGACAATTCAACTGATAAGTGGACAATTGGCAAGACACCATTAAAGATAGATGGAAAGGATTTGGTTACTAAGGGAGTTCGGTGCAATGGTCGAGCGGTCTCTATGACCTAATCATCATGAATAAACCCGAAAAACTATACACAGATCTTGATTGCGACTAATGCCAAAACAGTGTACAGGGATAATTAAACCTTAGAAGGCGGAGGTGAAGGTGAAAACGGGGGGCCAAGTTACGGAATTCAAAGAAATTTAATACAAATACTGGAACAACGTGCATGAATTGATTCAAGATTTGGAGGTCCTATGGGCGGAAAAAATGGTCGGTAATACTGGACCCGTCAACGAACCAGATCAATGGTGGAAGAACTGTACGAAAATGGATATGTCGAGAAACCCTCTAAAAAAATTTTTAGTCAACTATAGTTTGCGTAACGATGGACAAGTTTGGACGTTCTCATGTCCACGCTGAATTCCATAAACTGTTAAAAACGCAACTCTCCATTTCTGACGATAAGTTCAATGTGGAAAATAAGCGTTTAAGTAATGTAGCCGATCCTATCGAACGTCAAGATGCGCTAACCTTACAGCACCATCAACTGACGAGGTTTCATTTAAATGGGAACCGCTTAAGACAGGAGGTCGATTCCCAAGAAGACACCGATGCCATAAATAAAGGCTACCTCGAGTTTTGTCTCCAGTTAGTGAAGTCGCTTACAGATGGTATTCGTAACTACGTTGAGGTAGTAGAGGCAGATTTGAATGCAACTAAAAAAACTTTAATTAAATTGATAGAGGATGGAACAAGTGGTAAACGGGTTGAATAAACCGCTACGCAAACATTTACCTCGTAGACGCACTATTATTAAAGGAATCGATGATCTATGGCAAGCCGGTTTAGCTGAATTCGTGTCTTACGTCAATCAGAGTAAAGGCTACAAATACATACTGGTAGTTATCGACTGTTTCTCTAAATACCTATGGTCGAGAGGTTTAAAGACGAAGACTGGCCCAGACGTGACAAAAGCTATGCAAACCATTTTTAATGAACAGGCGCCTAAGAATCTGCAAAGAGATGCTGGAAAAGAGTTCTACAATAACCATTTCGATAAACTGATGGTAAAAGATAACATTAATCACTATTCCACTACAGCACGAAAAAGGCTAGCATAGCAGAGAGAGTGATTAGGACCATCAAGAGCACCCTGTACAAAAAATTTGGGCTGCAAGAGAAATACGTAAGGATTGGCGGACTTCTCGTGGAAGTAAAGTGCAACGCGTCTAACCAACCACGTCACATAAAAAAAGTAGAGGAAATAAACGGTCCTGAGACCGCTGAGTACCCGGATAGCGTGGGTGTTTTGAAGTGTGGATAAAAATAAAGAAGATGGTTAGGTTAGTTAGAAAACAGACGGATAGGGAGAACAGACAAGAAACAGGCGCCACAAGCGTTAAAGAAAGAAAAGATAAGTTATTATTTCTTGAAAGAGATACCGTTTAAAGCTTGAAACAAGAAGCAACAGGAATAGCAATTAAACAATAATTCCCTCAACAAGCGTAAATTTATTTTTAAATTCCCAACAAAGACTGCTACATGCAGAAGTTTAATATAGGTATATATGTGAATAATAATAAATTAGACAATGTCTACGTTTTATTATAGTGCATGCGTATCAAAACATGCAATTTTTCCCCATAACACTACTAAATATAAATGTATCCTAATATCACAATAAGGACACCGAAAAATAGTGAAACGGCATAATTGAACGCAAGTATAAATATTGACACTGACGAGGGCAAGTCGCGACATTTACTTGTGATAAATTCACCTTTAAATTATCTAGAATTATTAATAACACGAAATGCCCCTCTCTGAGACGCTTTCATACGTAATCCCTGAAGAGGAAAATTTATATACATAAATAACCGTAATAGTTGACGTTAGAAAGGTAACAATCTAACTTGCCTTTCGTTTCACAATAGATAAGCACAAATCCCCCCTGCAAGCATGACAAATTCAAGTAGAGATATACATAATCGAAGAAGCTTGTTCAGGTCATTCTATAAGTTTTAGTATGCATATACGAGTAACTAATCCAGTAAAATTAGATACTAATAATCTGAACACTCTTTTCCTTAATGCAAGCAAATTTGTCTTAAAAGCTAACACCCATAGTATAACTAATATGACACAGACCCTGGTATATATACACAATTTATGCTTTGAGTTATCGCTTCTGCGCACGGTAGCGTAAACAGTAGCTCTTGAGATAGTATTAAATATGGAAGTTAAATGCTAACACATCACTGTCTGTTTTATTTAAAAGTTCAATAGTAAATAACCTCAAACTTGGTTAAATATGTGCACAAATTATTTACTAATGGATTGATCTAGTTATAACAATTCTACGTTAGTGAGGTTTTTTTAAAATTTAAAGGTTTTCGGATAGTAATATGATCGTGAAAGGTATTCGTTCAATGGTATCACCATCTAGTGGTAATTTAGCAAAGTGACAGGTACCTATAAAAATGTAAGAATTTGAAAATAACCAGAACCCACGTATAGATGGCACTAGCAGGTTTATTTTAAGAATTTCTGTTATGAAATACAAAGGTAAATACGTAAAGAAATAATTCCTTTATAACGTAAAAAAAATAAACGCAATAAAAAAAAATCATTTAATCCATTATAATAAATGGTAAAGGCAGTAAATACAGAAAAGTTAAATAATTAAGTTAGAACCATAATTAACGAGTAAACTTAAATGAATAACAACCCTAACGATTCAGACTACAGATCAACTTTGTTTTTTCAAACAGTAATGATCAGAGGAAATTTATAGAATCGATCAAAAAGTATCCGATATCGATTTTTACACGTTACAAAAGACATAATACAATAATCGTAAACATAGAACGATCGAATGAAACCTAGCGAAGTAAATGCTAACACAACGCTTAATGTACATTCAAATCTGAAATTTTTTAATAAAAACGATCGATTCATGGTGGGCGACATAGTTCGCATTAGTAAATTTAAAAGCATATTTGATAAAGGTTATATACCAAATTAATAAAATACTTATCTTTTTTGGGTTTTTTAATGGTATATTTTAAATTATACAATCTAAACGTTTCGATAACACAGTTATCTTCGTCAGTAGTAATATCTATGAAAATTGTTAAAGATTTTGAAAACAATTTTGTCAAAGTTGAAAAATTAAAACATAAACATCAGCCTGCTATTAATATTGAAGTTTGAGAAACGTATAAAGCCAACTATAGAATTAAATTTTAGTAAAGAATAACTAGGTCATTAAAAATTAAATATTGTTAAACTATCTTAAAGATAACAAATCAAAACACACAATGAAAATGTTAGCCAAAAACACATTTAACAAAATTTAATCAACTTATGATGTGAGTGTAAAGTTGTGAAAAACTTCAATTTGAAAATGATAGAAGCATTCACAAATATAAACATAAATTATCGATTATTATAAGTTTTGTTATAATAATTTAATATTAGTCAAGTTGCTTTGGTACGTGTGAATCCTTGCGATATTGCAGGCTCACATTCCATTAATATAAGTAATTTGATTGTAATCTCATTATATTTAGAATTTACATCAGTTCTACATACATAAAGACAAAATTTACATCGATTGGGGCTTGAACCTTGATGGTGCAGTTGGTTAGCGCGGTACTCTAGCAAAGTACAGGTCGTAGGTTCAAATCCTACTCGAGGTAAACTTTATTTATGTATTTAATAAAATTAATAATAATTTTGATAAATGATCGAGTTCACTCTTTCTATTGAACAGTAATGTAATTTTACTCGGGCATACATTCCCGTTTTGTTGCATCCGTGGAACCACTCGTCCGGTATTACAAATTGGCATTAATAAATAAATAGTTTTCCGTTGATGAAATATCCATTATAGCACACTATAAATATTG
Source organism: Vesta saturnalis (assembly GCA_036346205.1). Taxonomy (NCBI): domain Eukaryota; kingdom Metazoa; phylum Arthropoda; class Insecta; order Coleoptera; family Lampyridae; genus Vesta; species Vesta saturnalis. The sequence goes on along the minus strand of JARFJB010002394.1, from coordinate 305,285 downwards.
TGGTTATATCAGGCGGGTAGCGTGACCGACTTCCTCCTCCATGCGAACGTGTTTTTCGGAACGAATGCTCCAACTCGAGCTCATCATGATCTGAAATGTAAATACAAAATTAAACGTTATAATAAAATACTCGGATCTTAAATTGAATTATAACCCCAAGGGCGGGTTGCAGCAGAGTTTGCCGTTATAACTTGTTTGTCATCGAAGGGACTGAGAACAATTTTATTTTGTCTGAACGCATACACTGAATGTTTTTTTGATTTGATCATGTGCTGCCGTCTTTTCACAACTGCATCATCGAATAGAGATTCTTTGTAGTCATCTAGAGTTATTTCTCTAAGGATGACTGCAGTGGAGCCCTTAGATTTCTTAATTGCTTTATGTTGCTTTATGCACTCGGTAGGCATACATTTTGGCACGGAACCCTACGAATTCTGACATAATTTTACCGTGATTTTCATTCCTTATCAAACCGGGTATCTTTTTATTTACGGGAGGAGTTCCATAAACGTTATTACTTTCATAATCCGAGGTATCAAATCGGATAACGGATTCGTACACGCCGGCAACTGTGTTTTTAATTTCGGCAAAACGTAATTATAATGAAAATCGTAAAGGTAATGACCGCAAAGCCTGGATATGTGGGTTTGTTGAGAAATACTTCCAATCGATTCATTTCAATAATGACCAAATTCTCTTCGAACATGAACTATGAAAATTTGGTTTCGCAATATTCGCAGGTGCGGCGTACCGACCCTCTCATTTCGTTATCAACCGTACATTTCTATATTTTCTTACATTTTCCATCAGTTTCCCAAAGATGCAGTCGATTATCAATTTGAAAAAGAAAATGGCGAATTCGTTTTTGGCATTTTAGTATTTAAGTCGATACACGCTCCAAGCCAAAGCGATTGTGTAAAGCGCCAGACACGGTTAGTTCTTACGAGCTTTAATCCGTGTTGTATCAACAACTTTAGGTTCCTATAGTGCCCGATATAGTTACGTTCTGGATACAAAGTCAACAAAAGGTTCTTAATTTTGGATCCCAGCGGTGTCATGTGCTCGGGCGCTAATGGCAGGTCACTGTGGCAATGATGCGATTCTCTCGGATAGTCTAAGTCGCAATCCAAAATGTACCTAATGTCGGAATCCTTAGAATGATTTAGTATGTCCAAGCCGTCAAAGTTTTCCATAAAAGTAAAGTCGCCGATCGGTAACGATTCGCACATGGTGGCTCCATAAAGCGCATTTACGTCATAGTACATTAAATAGGTGGTTTGAAGTTCGGGATCGAATTCTTCCGACATGTATTTGTTATTTGCTTTCGCACAACGAGCACTGCATTGAGTAAGGCCTCCCCTAAACCCTTCCCATTGAACATAACCTGATCGATGTCGGTTAAAAGTTCAAATCTAACTTTTGTAATTTTTAACATCCCATCAAAAGCTAGACCGGGAGCCGTATAGTAGTAATGGATCATGCAGGTAGGTTTCCAGACAGGTCTCGCGAAAATATGCCAGTCAAAAGAAGCTCATCAGTTTTTAGGTACAGGTCCGAATACTGACGCAACGTTCTAATGTCAAAAACATTCCATGCGCATATGTTTCACTATTTACACCTTCATTTTGCAAATAACTAAAAAAATCCTCTTTAGACGATAGAGCGGTCTCATTTAACTTTTTCCATGAATCTATGTACTTATATAGAAAAACACCTTGCATATTATCAAATTGAATTCCGCTTCGTTACGGCAGTGCGATTTAGATACGGATTTTTTGTCATTATCCAAATAGGAGCATATCTTCTCCAAACTGCTACTCACAAATCGAAACGAGTCGATAAATCTAAACTGAATGCTGGTATTGTCAACATGTTTCGTAAAGGAGATATACTTTTCTCTGTTTAACGGTAAAGTTTAACAGGTCCGGAAATACCGGTTGATAGTTCTTTGATGAAAAAATTTTAATCGTACCCACTCAGGTTATGGAATATTACAGGGATCGCGTGATAATCTTAAAAGTTTAAGTTACAGTTTTTACGGGCAGCCAATTTATAGATCCCTGCTAGATGCGAGTGCTCCTTTATTTTAATTTCGTTTTCAAGAAAAAACTTTTCACATATGTGACAATACGTGGTCTCCTCACAATTTTGTTGTTGAATCGAGCTTAGCGGATGCATGGGAATAATAATAGTAATAATTCAAGTGACAAATTTTTTTAACTGATTGATAAACCACATTATACAATTTGACCCTAAATAGCAGAAAAACTTTGACAAGGAGTTATCGTAAGAGCACTTGAGATAAAACACAATACTGAAAGGTATATGGTTTTGGAATAGTTTAGTATTTGCGCCATCTTGGAGAATTGTTACCTTTTTCCAAGATGCTTTCAATATCTGCGTAAATAGCAAAAGGAACGTTTTCACTGTATAAATACTGAGTAAACTCTAAATACTTTTGACTCTCGTCGGTCAATCATACTGAACATTTATTTACTTGACGACAGTTTGTTGAGTGTTTCAGTAATAGACTATTGGAAGAAAAATGATTTAACCATATGATACAAAAGATTTTTGTGACCTCGATTAGAAGGTTGGGAGGATAACAAAGCTGATATGTTCTTGATCCATGCAAAGTGATAATATCCGTTGTTGTTCTTAGCCACCTTTATACCGTTTTCGTTAGAGGAGAGCACTAATAAATTTATTTCGGGAAAAGAATCATTGTGATTATCACTTATCATGAACGGCACTACATGATTTCATACTGTGCAGTATAAATTTGTAGATAGATGGTTCATTTTTTCAAACGTTTTTATATCTGTTAATTTAATGGGAAATTTAATCGTACCCCCATTCAGTACCTCATCGAAATGGGTATAGCTGATAAAAGGAAATCAAATTTATCATTATTTTTAATACTAACTACGGCCTTCTTGAAAGCAATAAATTAATATAATTATTTATGTTTACTTTTAAATGCAAAATTTCACGTAAAGCAAACCCCGATACTTCCTCTTGAAATTCTTCCAGTTTAACTCGTAACCCTTTGATACTCCACTTTGAGATTAGTGCCAAAGTCAATAAGGGAATTTCTGGTAGAAAAATGCTTTAATTCTAGAATTATATTTTGGGGGTTAATAAAATGGCAAACCAGAACATTTACTTTTAACAAAAACCTCTTCAATATATTAAGCTCTCACAAAGCTATCGTATGCCTTTGTTAAAAAAAGTAATGGATCTTTGTAACCCCAAGTGACTATAGTACCCGTTAATAATAGATCAAAACAAGACTTGAGAGAGTGCCAAACTAAACTTGACGTATTGCATTTACAACACGCCCCCGTTAGATGAAAGTTTCTTAATTGCTGTCGCAGTAGGCCCAAATATTTTAAAATGGCCAATTTCCTTCTATTTTAAGGGGCTTTTGATTCCTACTATCTAAATGTACGTTATTGGCAATAGCTTTTTCTATGAGATATATATTAGTTCTAAGTATTGAAATGCCTAACTATTTCAGGCTCGAGCTTTAATAATGTTAATGTATTCCGAGTCAGCTCAACTAGGAAGCTGATGAGGGCAGACAGTGATGACGACATACCTACCGACAATGAACTTATTCAATAGAAATATCAGGTGTTTCTCGAAATCAAACGGAGCTCACACAACCCCAGTTTTCCACTTGGGAACAAGACGCGTAATCACTTTCAGCATCAATAAATAACGTCTTATATAGATCAAGTACTCGATCTGCAACAGGGTAATGACTACTCAATTAGCCAGACGCTCGTTACGATTTTTCTCGAAATGCTGCGGAGCACATAACCCGAGCATTTCATGTGAGAACAAGACGCGAGATCACTTTCATCATCAATAAATAACGGCTTATATAGACCAAGTGCTCGACCTGCACCAAAGTAACGATCATTCAACTAGCCAGGTGCTACGTTGCATTTTTTCACATTTTATTGCAAAAACTATTTTTCTCCCCCACTCCCAAATGATGAAAATATAACAAAAATGCTTCCCTTGGTTGTCACTTAACATCAGTGCGTCAGTGCGGTAACATGACAACCCCTCGAAAACATAATAAATTATCACTAAATAAAAAAATAGCGATGAGAATAAACGTTCTACAAAACATGGCGGTATGTGCGAAGAAAAGTAGTATAAGTGAAAAGCGATGATGGACCAATATGAAAGTTCATTCAGCGGGAGGCTAACTAACCCTTAATGACTTGACCATATAGCGTCATCACAATCATCTCGGATGATTAGTCTAGACAAGAGGAAAATATAAGGTGATTGTAATACTTGTATAATTTTTTTGCATGATTGTGTACCTGCAATATTTTATACATTGTTTACTAACCTAAATAATTTTTCTTTACAGAGCGACAGACGCCCTAGATTCTTTGTTGCAGGACCTAAAGGGGGCTGATAGACATTTATTTGAACCCACCATTCAGTAATTACTAAAAAGTATGCAAGTCCATAGCTATCGTAATGTTGTCTTTGAAGAATTAGAATGAACCCCATGTTAACCACCGTGCCACCAGCACCACCACCACCACAGTCTATGGTTGAGCTTCAACAACCTCCATAGTAAGCACTACGTAAAAGACTTTATCTAACTTGTAGAATTGTTTGCAGTTATGAAAACCATCATCAACAACCACCTCAGTTGCTACCCTTATCACCTCACGAACCGTTGCCACAACAACAGTAAGTTAAGAATTAATGGTATGAAAACATGTTTAACAAGTAACGCCCTATGAGCCGTAGCCAACAGCATCCGAATGTAGAAACAATCTTCGGGAAGCTTAAAAAGAAAAGGGGCCGACCGTTCAATGTAATTTGGGCGGCTTGAAAACAAGCGCAGAATTACAGAAAAGTCAAGTAGCCAAGGTGGGAACACCAATTAAAATGGATTATGCGGTTTAACGGATTTTGTAAAATTAGTATATATATATATATATATATATATATATATATATATATATATATATATATATATATATATATATATATATATATATATATATATATACTAGCCGTACCGTCGCGCTGCTGATCTCAGAATGGGGAGGGATATTTAAATTTTGTGATACACCTGTCTCATAATTATTCAGTCAATCGACCCATGGAATAAAAGTTAAAAAACCCAACCCGTCATTTCACCCCTTAGGGATGGAATTTCGAAAATCCCTTTCGTAGTGGATACGTACACTTCAAAAAACACACCCTCTGTCAAGTCTGTAGTACCAGCGGTTTAGACTGTGCGT